>PVKS010003204.1:0-107066 GCA_004027875.1 Aplodontia rufa | reverse complement strand
TTTCCATAGTGGCTGAACCAGTTTGCAGTCCCACCAGCAGTGTAACAGTGTTCCTCTTTTCCCACAGCCCCTCCAGCATCTGTTGTTGTTAGAATTTTTCATTTTTGCCACTCTAACAGGAGTGAGGTGGTATCTCATTGAAGTTTTGATTTGCATTTCCCTTATAGCTAATGATGTAGAGCATTTTCTCATATATTTACGGGCTTTCTGGATTTCCAGTGGTGAGAAGTTTTTTAAAGATCCTTAGTCCATTTATTGATTGGATTATTTGTGATTTGGGTTTTAGTTTCCTTAGTTCCTTGTATATTCTGGATATTAGCCCTCTGTCTGAGGTGTAGCAGGCCAAGGTTTTCTCCCATTCTGTAGGTTCTCTCATGATGCTCTTGACTAGATATTTAGCTGTGCAAAAACTTTTTAGTTTAATTGCATCCCACTCATTTATTCTTGACTTTACTGCTTGAACCATGGGAGTTTTGTTGAGAAATATGCTGCTGACTCCTATGTGCTGTAGTGTTGACCCTACTTCTTTTTCTAGTAAGTTTAAAGTGGTTGGCTTAATACCTTAATACCTTTGACCCATTTTGATTTAATTTTTGTGCATGGAGAAAGATAAGGATCCAGCTTCAGTTGTCTACACATGGCTGTCCAATTTGTATAACACCATTTATTGAACAGGCTATCTTTCTCCCACACTATGCTTTTGAACCCTTTACCAAATATCAAATAGTTAAAGATATGGGGGTTTGTCTCAGGATCTTGTATTCTGTTCCACTGATCTTCGGTTCTGTTTTGATACCAATACCATGCTGTTTTTGCTACTACAGTTCTGTAGTATAATTTCAGGTCAGGGATTGAGATACCCCCTATTTCTTCCTTCCTGTAATGTTTTGGCTAGCCTGGGTCTCCTGTTATTCCATATGAACTTGAGGATTGCTTTTTCTATATCTGTGAAGAATGCCATTGGTAACTTGATGGGGATTGCATTAAATCTGTAAAGGGCTTTGGGTAGAATGGCCATGCCTAACCATGAGCATGGACTTTTTCCATCTACTCAGGTCTTCTGTAATTTCTTTTTTTAGTGTTTGATAGTTTTCTTTGTAGAGGTCCTTAATATCCTTTGTAAGGTTAATGCGCAAGTATTTCATTTTTTTGGAGGAGATGGTGAATGGGAGAGATTTCCTGATTTCTTCTTCTGCAGACTTGTTGCTAGAGTAAAGGAAAGCTAGTGACTTACTGGAGTTGATCTTGTAGCCAGCTACTTTGCTGAAATTGCCTATAAGCTCTAGGAGTTTTCTGGCCAATGTTATTGGGTCTTCTAGGTATAGAATCATGTCATCAGCAAATAGAGATAACTTAACTTCCTCTTTTTCCATACGAATACCTTTGATTACCTTGTCTTGCCTGATAGCTATGGCAAGAGTTTCAAGTACTATATTGAACAACAGTGGGGAAAGCAGACAGCCTTGTCTAGTACCTGAATTCAGTGGAAATGCTTTCAGCTTTTCTCCATTGAGGATAATGTTGGCTATGGGTCTGTCATAAATGGATCTGACATAGTGAAAGTATCATCCCTTGATCCCTATTTTTTCCAAAGTTTTGAGCATAAAGTGATGTTGAATTTTATCAAGTGCCTTCTCTGTGTCAATTGAGATGATTATATGATTTTTGTTTTTAATTCTGTTTATGTGGTGAATTACATTTATTGATTTGCATATGTTGAATCAGCCTTGTTTACCTGGAATGAAGCCCACTTGATCATAATGTATTATATTTTTAATGTGCTTTTGTATCTAATTCCCTAAATTTTATTAAGGATTTTTGCATCAATGTTCATCAGGGAAATTGGTCTGTAGTTTTCTTTCCTTGACATGTCTTTGTTGGGCTTTAGAATCAGTGTAATATTTGCTTCATAAAAAATGTTTGGGAGTGATCCCCCTCTACAATTTCCTGGAAGAGCTTGAGGAGGATCTGTGTTAGTTCTTTTGTGAAGGCTTGGTAGAATTCCACCATATATCCTTTCAGATCTGGGCTTTTCTTTTTTGGGAGAGCTTTGATTGCTGCTTCAATTTCGCTATCTGTGATAGGTTGGTTGAGGATTTTCAATTTCCTCCTGTGTTAAAGAGGGGATGTCATATATGTCCAAGAACCTGTCCATATCCTCCAGGTTATCAAACTTGGGAGAGTATAAATTTTCAAAATAGGTTCTGATAATGTTCTGGATCTTGGATGAGTCTGTGGTGGTATCCCCATTTTCATCTTTGATTTTGTTGATTTGCTTCATTTCTTTCTTCCTTTTGGTGAGGTTGGCAAGGAGTCTGTTGATTTTGTTGACTCTTTCAAAGAACCAGCTCTTACTTTTGTTAATAGTTTGCATAGTTTTTTTGTTCTCAATTTCATTGATTTCAGCTCTGATTTTGTTAATTTCTTGTCTTCTGTTAGATTTGGGGTTGGACTGTTCCTCCTTTTGTAGTAGTTTGAGTTGAAGCATAACACTATTTATCTGATTTCTTTCTAGACTTTTGATGTATGTACTCAATGCTATAAATTTACCTCCTAAGAATGCCTTCATACTATCCCAGAGGTTTCAATTCCAAGAACTTCTTAATTTCTGCTCTCATTTCCTCTTTTACCCATCCTTAATTTAGGAGGTAGTTATTTCATTTCCAAGTATTTGAGTAGTTTCTGTTGTTTCTCTTCTTGTTGATTGTTAAGATCATAGCATCATGATCTGAAAGAATACATGATATTATATCCATTTTTTATATTTGTTAATATTATCCCGGTGAACTAGTATGTGGTCTATTTTAGAGAAGGATCCATGAGCCACTGAGAAAAAGATAAATTCAGTGTTCTTAGGAAGGAATATTCTGTAGATGTCTGTTAAGTCCAATTGATTGAGTTGTTCAGATTTGAGATGTCTTTATTGATTTTTTGTTTTGATGATCTGTCTAGAGTTGATAATGGTATGCTGAAGTCCCCCAGAATTATTGTGTTGAGATCAATGAGGTGATTAATGTAATTAAGTATTTTTCCATATATTTGGGGGGGTTGTAATTGAGGGCATAAATGTTAATTAATGTTATATCTTCTTGATGGACTGTCTGTTTTAGTATGATTCAGTGATCCTCTTTATCCTTTCTGACTAGTTTTAGTTGGAAATTCATTTTATCAGAAATTAGAATTGCCACGCCAGCTTGCTTTTTTGGGTTGAAGACCTGGTAGATATTTTGCCATCCTTTCACTTTCAGCCTTGTCTATTTTTCAGTGTCAAATGTCTCTCTTGCAGGGAATATATTGTTGGATTTTGTTTTTTGATCCAGTGGGCCACTCTGTGTCTTTTAATTGGGGCATTGAGACCATTCACTTTCAAAGTTAGAATAGATATGGAAGGCTGAGTCTGACTTTGTATCAATTACAGAATTTTGAGTCATCTTGGAAGTTATCTTGTGTATAATATAATTTTTGACTCACCCTTGTTTAAGGAATTAAGATATCATTGTCATTTTCTTCTGAATGGAGAACATCCTTGAGAATTTTCTGTAGTGCAGGATTTGTGCTCATGTATCTTGCTAGCTTGAGTTTATCATTGAAATATTTAATTTCCCCATCACATTTGAAGCTGAGTTTTGCAGGGTATATTATCTTTGGGTGGAAGTTTTCATTTTTTAACACTTGAAAGATATTGTTCCAAGCTCTACTGGCCTTCATTGCTTGCTCGGAAAAATCCATAGTGATCCGAATTGGTTTGCCTCTGAATGTGATTTGGGGCTTTTCTCTAGCAGCTTTTAGAATTCTCTCTTTAATTTCTCTGTTATTCATTTTGTATATGATATATCTTGGTGAGTTTCTCAATTGATTAGGTCTATTTGGTGTTCTATAAGCATCTTGCATCAATAGCAAAATGAGGGAAGTTCTAACTTATAATTTCACTTAAAAGGTTCTTTAAGCCTTTTGTTTGCTGTTCGGGATTTTCCTCCAGGCCAACGATTCTCAGATTATTACACCTCATCTCATCAAATATTACTTGAAAGCTCTGATTATGTAATATAGGCTGTTTATCTTGTTTATCTTCCTTGAATTCTACATTGTTTAGCCTATCCTCGTTGTCTGATACTTGTTCTTCAAGCGCTGAAGTTCTATTTTCAGTGGAGTATACTCTGGCATTTATATTTTCCAGTGAAGATTTGAATTGGTTAACCATGTTTATCAATCCTGATAGCTCTGCTACATCTCTTTTCAGAATGTCTATGTCTTTGTATAGCTGATCTTTCATCTCATGGAATTGTTCCTTTATTTCCCTGTAGAGGTTGTCTCTCATCTCTTGAAATTGTTCTCTAATCTCTTTCCTTATTTCATCTCTCAACTCTTTGATTGAATTACTAATCATAATGTTGATACAATGTCTTTGGTTTTCACCTAGCGACCCAGCTATGGGGTTGAGGAAAGAAATTATTTCCCCTTTTCCTCATTTTCTGAGTCAGGGAGCGTGTCTTTTATTTCAACTTTGTTACTCTTGGTGGAGTAATTGGAGCTTCTTATGGCTTTGCTTGGTTGTAATGGGGAGCTATTTGGTCAATACAGACCGAAAGATGTCAGACCATTCTGTGAGAAAGTGAGAGGCTATAGGTGCAAATACCAGTCCATTTCAACTAAAACATATGCGCTGATGATTAGCACCAATAGTAGTAGTTTTCTTTGAGAAAACTCTCACTGTATATTATGATAGCAAGCAAGTACCCATTTTGAAGTGTGTCTATATCTTCAGGTAGTTGGTCTCTCTGAAATTGGGGAGAAGGAATGACTAGGAAGTCAAAGAGGTGAATTGGGGAGGTATAAAATCACACCTGCCTTAGAGTAAATGGGAACAGGTGATTATGGGGGAGTAGGTTATTCTATTAGGACTAAGGAAAACATAGAAATGGGTGCGGGAAGGGTAAAGACTTGGGGTGAGAATGAGAGAAAGATGCTTATATTTAGGTATTACCAGAGTACAGGGGAGAAAGAGGTTAGCCTGGGGTGTGGTTATCTTCACTCACCAGAGGCTGAGGCTATTTTGCTATCATGAAATGTTTTCCTGATAGGAGCCCAATGTTACAGGGATAGCAGTAGTGTTCAAGAAGACATAGAGAATGTAAGAGCCAATCACCAATATATACACACAGATAAATATTTACATCCACCAACACCAAATTAAGTATTATTCGTAAAGCAAAGAGAAAAGAAAAGAGAAAAACAAAAAATCCCCCACAATAATGTTAAAAATTTTTAAATATTATATTGCAGCCAGATTCCCATTTTTTTAAAAAAATGAAAAAATGAGAAAAAAAACCAATCAAAACCATGAGGTAAACAAAAAAAAAAAAAAAACTAGTTGGTAAATTCTGATTTTTTCTGCCCCCTAGGTCAGTGAGTATGTACCATGGGGGTGGGGGAATTCAAATCTGTCATCAAGCTGGTGATTCTTCGGAGTTGAGCTTGTCGGGGGAGAAGTAGTTTGGTTAAGTCCGGTGGCCTGGTTTTTCTCAGAGGATCTTCTCAAATTTTTCTGTTGCAAAGGGGTATTCAGTTCTCCCTGGGCTGTAATTCTGAGATGATTGCTTTCTGCCTATCCACACTCTAAAAATTTCTTGGACCTGGGGCTCAGAAGTTGTAGACAATCTAGTTGATCCTAGTGTAGATGTGTGGGTCTCTGACTGATTTAAGGAGAGTGGCCAGCCTGAGACTTGCTTCCTCAGGGTCACTGGTGACACACTCTTCTGTCTTGTGATCTTCAGAAACCCCAAGAGCAGCTCTGTGGGGTTGACTGAAACCCGTGAAAGACGGTCCAGATCGTGCCAGTGCTTATGTAATTCTCAGTTGCAAGCACTAGGGGGCGCCCATCTGAAGAGGTCAAGGCCTATGAAGCTTTGGCTATGCAAGGAGCTCAGATGCTAAGGGGAAGCCCATCCTGCCCCATATATTCAAAGCTTCCTGAGGCAGATTTCAAGCAGAGGCTGAAGCAGAGGATCCCCTTAAGAGAGTTGTGCCCTGTTGGAGCAAGTTCTGTTCACAGGCTCCTCTAATTCGGGAGAAAAGAGGGGCGACAGAAGGGCAGAAGGTCGCCAACCGAGAGGTGTGTGAGCTGGAGAGGTGAATTGCAGTTCCCTACAGTCCTCAGGGCAGATGACCAGTTGCGGGGTGGTGATGGGGGTGGGGGTTGGTGGTAACTTCTCTTTCTGATCCTGGGGACTGAGGCTCCATATTGCTGCTGGGCAACCTGCCCCCCTCTCCCACGCTGATGGGAGCACTTATGTTAAAGGACTTTAAAAACAGCTCTTATAACCCTAGGGCATGAGTGGAGAATTATTGTCTACCATGATTGAGTTAAAGAGCTTGTGCCGAATCCTGTCCTTCCCCAGCTCCGTGGGCAGCGACATGAGGTGGAGAGGGAACTCCCAGCACCACACAGACCCTTTGGGAAAGGGCCCAATCTCGGGGCAATAGATTCTGGTTTTCTGACCGTGTTGTCTGAGGACTCAAGACTGCTTTTTTTTGTTGAGCAACCCGCCCGGCCCTCAGGGAAACGTCACAATGGCGGCCGCCAGTTTGCTAATGTGAACAATTCATTCCCAGCACTGTTTTCAATATTATGTAAATTAAGAGTGTTCAAATCAGGGAGTTCGCAGCTGGCCGGGTTATGGTGCGTGGTTAGGAAACTCGCTTTCTTACACCACCACCACCACCACACACCCCCACCCCACCCATCCCCCCACCCCCGTGCCGGGAAGAGTGCCGCGGGCCTCACTAAACTCTCCTTTATATTCGTTAATGGACCACATTATTCCTTTGGAGTTAAAAAATTAGGGGGGATAATTTTCCCCCACACTGGGTGCTTTGTTGTACCGTGGGAATCCAGGTGTTGTCCTGCGGCTTGAGGTGATACTCAGGAGCTTCCCGAAGTCACTGATGGTGGGGTGGACGCCATCTTGACTGATAGTCTCTGAAAAATCTAGAAGTGTAAAATTTTAAATGTGAAAAATGTTCATGAAAACAATTTAGCTTTTCAAATACTTGAAATATAAAATGTTTGTATAAAAACATTAACCTTGAATTAGGCAGTTGTGAGAAACTTGTAATGCATGCTCATTTGGGCATTGGAAATCAGTTTCTATACTTCATAAAGTTATTTAATACACATCTCTATTGTAGAACACATGAGTGTGTGTGAGTGTGCACACATCACTTCCAGCTCCCTAGCATTAACTTTGTGTGCATTCTAGTGAATGTCCTTCAGTAAATGGAAAAGAGTTATTCTTTATTTTCAATAGTCTGGCTTTTAAATGGTATGATTCTTTTTAGCATTATGATGCAAAGAAGTAACAATTCACCTTTTGTTATCTTGAAATTTTCTTCATGAATGTTAGTTTCCATATTTAAAGTAGTTATGAGTCTCTTCCTTGTATGAACCCATTCATCACCATCAATGCCTCCATCTCCCCTGGGTGCTTCAAGTGGAAGTGATTGCACCATATCCTTGGACTAAACCCAAGGCAGTGTCAGGTATTATTCTGTGCCTCAGTGGGCATAAGAACAGGTAAAATTTGTAACATAGCTGACTCAGAGTGGTATGGACATGACTGTGAGAGCCTGTAGGTAAAGTAGCAGCCTCATGACTGATATAAATAAACCAAGCAAGAGATATAGGAGAAACCATCTCTCTGAGGAAGTGATAATTCAGCAAATGAGGAAAGGTGATGATAATTGAAAAGTGACTAACAATTACTTAACTCTGGTTTCCTCATGAAATGAGTCAAGGTTGGTAACTACACCAGATGTCAAGGAAAACATTGGGATCAATAATGAATTGAAGCCAGGTGCATGGTGGCACATGCCTGCAATCCTAGCAGTTCTACAGACTGAGTCAGGAGGGTTGAAAGTTCAGTGACCGGCTGAGCAACTTGCGAGGCCCTAAACAACTTAGCAAGACCCTGACTCAAAATTTTAAAAAGGCTGAGGATGTGGCTAACTAGTTAAGTTTCCTTTCTGTTTAATCCTTGGTATTCACCTTCCCTTCATAAAAAATGAAATGAAGGAACACTGAAAAAAAAGAAGGAAGGAGGCAAACCTAAATAGGCCAATATTGTATTAAACTGAATGAGGATGTCCTGAAATATATGTATTACTTGAAATATAATGCCACCTTTGTCATATACTTATTTACAAACACATATGTGTATTGTATAAATATGTTCTTTTAAACTGTACATGTATGTAATTATAAAATGTGGCATTTCATTTACTTAGTGCTATGACTTTACAGTAATCTGACAATAATAATCAGAATGTTTTCTAGAGATGAAATATTAACTGATATTGGAGGCACAGTAATATTAACATTGCTAGAAATGCTTCACAATTTTCATAACTTTTGATCTTATAGACATATAGATCCCTGTTATTCTCTTACTTCCATCTTCCTTCAACAACTCAATTTTACACTACTTTCACAATGTATTCCACACACATCCATTTCACTCTATCTCCTGTGTTGTCACTCTCTTCTAGCCTAATAACTGAAAAACTGAAAGTTTCACCTGTAAGGACTTTACCTCAAACTCACTGTATGCGCATGTGCAATTTTAAAATTATTTATAACCAGTAATATACTTAGATCTTTATTTTGCAACACTTCAGTGTGTATCTCCTCTGCTCTTACATAACCCTACCACAGCTATGAAGCTCAGTAATTTTACATGGATACATGCCTTTGTCTACTGTTGTTAATACTCTAATATCATGAATAGTCTCAATAATGTCATCTAATTCATATTATTCTCTAGGTTTAGATACAGGAAGAACAATATTTCTCATACCTCTTTAACTTCCTTTAATCTGGAATATTACCATAGTCCTTCATCAGTGTTCATTACTGTCTTTGTCTTTGTAAACATTTCTTTTCTTTTTTTCACTAGAGATTCCCTCATTGAGGTTTGAAAATGCTTACTGTCAGGTTTTACTGTATTGGCCAAGACATTTCTTAGGAATGTGCCCTTCTTAGATTTAGAGACAATTATATTCACTGGACCCTTAACACTTAGTTTTGATAATTGGTAAAGATTTTTGCCCATTTAATGGATATTTTAATTCATGGATTATATACAAATAAATATGTATTTCAAAGCAAAATCGTATAGTTAAAACTATTGAGTTCTTTGGTCCTGTCAACCTGTGTCACTGTATGTTGGAGTTTACCATGACATAGGTATTTAATTGACATTATTAACCCTTTTCACCCCAAAGTTGTAGATGGGTACAATTATAGCATATGCTAGTAAGAAGGAAAAGACAATACAAATTTCAAAATTTTTCATTAAAATGATATAAATTTTTCACACAGCAGTTCAATGTCCCAGAGAAATATCAATCTCAAGAACAAAAAGCAAATCAAATAATGGAGCTTTGGTGGGGAGAATATGGCAAGAGACAAAAATGATGACTAGGATGAGCAGACACTTTAAATGCCCATATGTCCATGATTTATAAGAAACTAGTGTAGTGTACTCTCCAGATCTGCCTTTCAGAATAGAGCTCTTGTTGCCCCACTTGCCAGGGAAGGTGGCTGTTGTCTAAAAGTCAAGCCCCTCTTTGGGTATTATTCTTTGTCAAAGACACATCTCAGTAAAGGTTGCACTCTCCCTCCTAGTATGTGTGCTCGAGGATTGGCCTGAATATTATGACTGCCTAATGAAGAGAAGATTTGTGCCTTTGAACCACTTTCTTAACCTCTGTAAGCCTCATTTTGTCCTTTTGTAAACCCCAGCTAGCTGTATTTCCATTCATAGGTAAATTCCTATGAAAATCAAAATGAATTTGCAGCATAGAGTGACAGCTTTGTATCCAGATGCCTGGGTTCAAACTTGGACTACAAACCACCAGCCTTTGTGACTCCATCTCAGTCTACTCTTTTTTTTTTATGTTTGACATAGTCTTACATATTGGAGGGGATGGTTGTTACATATTCAGGCATACATCGATATTGACAAAGTAAGTTAAGGGTGATCCTAGTCCGGCATCTCCCCCGTTCCACACATTCCCTAATCTCATGTCTCCTCTGTAATACCCCCATGCTATAGATACACATGAACATTACATGCATATTAATTTTTGAAATTTCTCAATTTCTCTGCCTGCCTGTGTATAGTTTGGCTTCTCATGGGAGTTGAGTATCCCTTGATGTATTGATAACCTCCCTTATTCCTCCCTCCTTTTCTCCCACCTTCATAGTTATGATTCCCCAAGCTTAGGTGAAATTTCAACTTGGTGGATTTATTAATTAAACTTAGGTAACTTTCATCCTGTCTTAGGTTTTACTATAGCTTCCACATAAGAGAGAAAGCACTTGGCTCTTAAGTCTATTTTTGGCATGGTTTCACTCAATGTGTTTTTTTTTTCCATTTCAATCTATTTGGCTGCAAATGCCATAATATCATGATGTATTTCTAATAGCAGAGTAGAACTCCATTGTGTGTATATGTGTGTGTGTGTGTGTATGTGTGTGCACGTATCTCAAAGTTTTGAATCCACTTGTCCAGTGAGGGGCATCTGGGTTGGTTCCATAGTTTATCTATTATAAATTAAGCTGCTGTAACATTGATGTAGCTGCGTCTCTGTAGTATGTCAATTCTAGTACTTTGGGGAAAATACCCAGAAGTGGAATAGCTGGGTTGTAAGGTGGTTCCATCCCTACTTTTTTGAGGAGTCTCCACACTGTTTTGTACACTTATACAGAGTGATTGTACAAGTATTCAGTCCCACCAACAGTGTGTTAGTGTTCCTTTCTCTCCACAACCCCTCAAGCATCTATTATTGTTTATATTCTCCATTTTTGCCACTGACTATAGTGACGTGGAATTTCAGTGAAATTTGATTTGCATTTCTCTGATTGCTAGTGATGTAGAACATTATCTCATAGATCTCTTAGCTTATTGAACTTCCTTTGTTGAGAAGTTTCTTTTTAGTTCTCTAGCCCATTTATTCATTGGATTATTTGCCATTTTAGTGTTAAGTTTTTTGAATTCTTTGTATATTTTGAATTTTAGTCCCCTATCAGAGGATATAGCAGGCAATGATTTTCTCCCATTCTGTAGGTTCTTTCTTGACACTGTTGACCATTTCAGTCTACTCTTAAAGGTTGAGTAACTCCAGGGAGGAGCTAGGACTTCTGGAGGTATCCATAGTGATTTCTTTCTTCACCCTGTCTAGTTTCCTTTCTCCCTTAGAGGTAATTTTTCCTCAAAACACTCTTCTTGCTCATCTACCTGATCCCCAACAAAATCCACAACTTTCTACTATAAGCAAATCTCCAGTTCAGAATCTGTTTTCTGAGGAAACCCACTCTAAATCAGAAAAGAAGCAGGCTTCTTGTGCTACTGATGAAACTGATGTTATAAGTTACAAATAATGTAAGATATTAAAATTCTTGAAAACAAAATTCTGAGTGATATGGCTGATAACATTTTTTAAAGAGAGAGAGAATCAATTTTATTTAGGTTTTCATGTGGCCGTCATTGCTCCGAGATTTTGTTGTATATGTGGTGCTGGGGCTTGAATTCACACATGCTGGGTTAGCGCCATAACCACTGAGACACTGCTCCAGCCCTAGTTGATAAGATTTTATATATCATATTTGGAGATCAAAAAACTAGAGTTTTGTCATCTCTAATGTGTAAAATAAAGATAATTTACTTAGGAAATGATACCTGATAAAAATTATATATAAGAAATTCAAGTGAACAAGTTTTGAAATTTCAAAGTGCAAACTGTATTTCATAGCAATTCATGTGGAAACTGCAGGTGAAAATATACCTCTTTGAACTTCCAACTGAGAATTATACAGACTTTTCTTGTAAACATTTTAGTTTTTTTTTTTAATTTTCAAAGACTCAGGTACAATGCTTACAAAAGGAAAAAATGAGGCTTCCAGAGGTTAAATAACTGGTTCAAAACCATTTGATAGGAAGTAATATAATTGGGATTTGAACAGGTACAGTTGAGTTGAAGACCTTCATTATTTGATCTCTTTCATGTCACTCCATAATGATTTAGAGACCACCTAAGTTGCTATGAAGGGACAAGGATCCAAACCCAAGCTGTACTTCCATTCATGCATGATAATGTTCCTTGAGGAATCAAAATGAATTTGTAGCATAGTTATAGCTTTGTATCCAGGTACCTGAGTTTAAACTTGGACTTTGCTTCTAAATATTTGAATAACTTTGGTTAATTTACATGACATCTCCAAGTCCCAAATCCTTCATTTGAAAATCAGAATGATGATATCCTAGAGTTTTTATGGGGATAAAATGTGGTAAATTTAAATGCTAAGCATTGTACTCAGCAAACACTCAGTAAATGTTACCTATTATTATGATACCTAATCCACATAAAATGTGATAAAAATGATGTTGAAAAAAATTTCGAGTACATATTAGATACTCCGTTCTCATTCTCCAATTGAAGCAATATGATATTGATAAACATCAAGAACAGGATATTTCAAGATCAAGCATTTAACAATAACTCATTAATTATATTTTCCTTTCAGTAAATCATTATCAGAACAAATCATTAGGTGACTTTTTTTTTTTTTGTTACTGCAATCCAATAAAACTTACATTAGCCAGAGTTTCAGGAACATTAGCCTAATGTGCTTTCAGAGATCACCTTCTCTGAGCAGTATAATAAGTTTGTGTGAAAAGCAGAAAGCATGTAATATATAATAAAATTTGGACTTTAATGAACCATCTTGGCAAACTGACTAGTGTTATAATTCAATGGTGAGCATTCCTTAATTAATGAATTAAAAAAGCTACAGTACTTTCTAAATTCCATACTGGATTGTAATTCTGCTTATATTCTATTTTTACTATATATTCTTAATTTGCTGACCAGTTTGAAGTAAATCATAAGTGACCTTGACAATTATAGTCACAAGAAAGAATAGAGAAAATTTAGAAAGAAATGGCACAATTAGCAAGTAGTGTAGGTTCTAGAGGACACCTTTTTTTCCTGAAAATATTAGCAGTTTTATCTTATATTTGATTACAAATTGACTCAGATATTTTTCTGAATTATCTTTCACCAGGAAAACACTACAAACATTTTACCCATTGGCTCAGACTTAAATATCCACATTGAAAAATTTGAGGGGCTTAAAGCCAGTAAATTATTTCAAACAATAGCTTTATCTTTCACATTCCTATAGCTTTTCAATCAACTTTATGGACACTTATTCTAATTGTGTGCCTAATATTCTTCAAAGCAGTGAGCCTAAAAATAGAGACTTCTCATGCACATGTATATTTTTTCCTGACACTGACTTAAAAGTACTCAATGTATAATTCCTGAAGAGGTGAACCTATGAACAACCAAGTGATAAATAACATATTTCCTAATTTAGTTAAACTATTTTCTTAATATACATTTATTTTTTATGGAAATGATAGAATGTTAGAATATCTCAATAAGCCTAAAATGCAATAAATTATAAACACCATTATTTTTATAACTGCCTATTTCACTGTGACAAGCCCTCATTTCAAAGACAAATACAAAGTTTAGTGATAAAAATATTGGGAAAAAATGAAACAGAATACTGCTCTTGTTGTGTTTATACTTTTATGTGAATAAGTTTAAACACTTGCTAGAAGCGAAATTAAAATGAAACAAAACTTGCTTACCATCCCTTAATAAGAAAAGATGATTCAGAAAGAGACCACAGTGGAGATTACCAATACATCTCCACTTTTACAATTATTTTTGAGAACTAGTTCTGGCAAACAAAATATCTTCTAGAACATTTGTTTTTGAAGTTGAACTTTCGATTGCACTGGCACTCAATAAGTATTAGAAGAACTGTAGTTTTCTTCCCTAAAGGTGGTTGTAAGAAGCTACAGCATGAAAACCATGGTTGTGATACCTAATTCAATCCATAAATGTTATATACTTAATGGCTAATAGAAAGGATTTAGTATGAAGAATAGCAACAACATGTTAATGACTGTTTTTTCCTACCCTAGCCACAACATATGAATGACTGTTTTTTCCTACCCTGGCCATTGTTCATGACTTTCTACTACAAAATAAGTCATATAAATATAGTTACCTCATAGATAGATTCTAAAACATACCTATTAAAGTAAATAAAGATCCATACATTTTTGAAACAACTATTACCTTTTTGAAACTCTAGTGTCAGGAAACCAATTAATGATAAGCCTTGAGAGAAAGAATCAGCTTTAGAAATTCAATTTGCCTTGTGAATTTAGACCCCAGCTTAACAAAACCAGATAAGGCACATCATGACCTTCGGCCATTTTGAATATTTTGGAGGTAATTTAGTGCATTAAACTGAGATAATAAATGCCTGAACAACTGACTCATTTTCTTCTGCATAGAGTAGGGCTTTAAAAAAGAGAGGGAAGCATTCTGGTTTTATCTATTCCCTTCTTGAAGAGGGGAATTACATTATTTAGTTTCATTCTCTATTATCACAATCCTTACCCAAACGGGCATTGGGTTAACCATTTCCCTATCTTCACGTTCCTCTTCTAATAAAAGAACACCTGCATACTTCAAATATATGTTAAAAAGGAAACACTGCTGTGATATTTTCCAGGAACATGCTCCTTCTTCTATCTTTGCAGCTAACTGATCACGGGGGTTCTAGTCATTATAAACCTTTAATGGAAGGGTACTTAGTTTTACACATTTGCACCCTGTATAGTATTCTGGAGTGGTGCGTTTTTGACACTCACCAATGTGGTTCACCTCTGTGTGGTAAGTACAGGACAAAGCATTGTTATCCTTATTGATCAGAAAATGGGAACTCCATGAGTCACTTCTACAAGAAAATTTAGTTGTGTTGCCCACAAGAACTTGGAAGTATTCTTCCTTCACTCTGCATCTGGGACATTAGATTTTCTTACACTTTCTCTCCCATGTGATAAACACACAAAAGACAGTTTTTGTCTATGTGTTGTATCACACTAGTGCTCTCACTTTCCCTATTAACAAGAAGGTAAGCTTGGTAGCCTTGCAACTCTTCCCTCAAATGTGCCTTCTAGTTTTGCTGTGAAGATTAAATGAGTTCCTACACTTGAAGTGGTGTGAACAATGCCTGGTCAATGATTCTGTCAGTAACTGTTGGCTAACATTATCAGTGGTTAAGTAGACTTGACTCTATATTCTATTCAGGCCTTTTTAAATTCGAGGGAATAGAATGAGAAAGTCCCAGTTAGTCTTCCATACATGACTCTCGTTAGTAGTAAAGTTGTATACTTTTATAAGAGCATATTAACTTAGAAGTAATGCAATAAATCACAAAAGAAAACTGCTTAGATTGTGCTGCACTATAGGACTCAGGCATTTCTGTTTTTCTCAAACACAAATCCCACTCGTAGTACATCATTGTGAAACTTGGAGAAAGCAATACTGTGAAAATCCCAAGCAGTTCCTGCTCACCTCCATGAGTTATTTCTACAAATGTCACCAAAAGTGAATTGTTAATAGTGTATTACAAATAATTACATAAACAATGACCATACCAAAGATATAATCAATCATTATTCATGTGCATTTTACGAGTCAATTTGAAGTGCAAAATCCTTGGCAACTTGAAAGAGGAAGTTGATCTGGTTAATTTTCTAGTAAGAAGGTTAAGTAGAAAAGAAGCAATTTAAACATCTGTGAGCAGCAAAATTCCCTGGCGCCCAAAATCCCTGAACAGCTGTGGAGAAAGCACCTACCATCAGGGAAGCATTAGGACTGTGGGCTGAGAAGGAAAGGAATGTGCAAAGGAAGTCTTTACAGATGTTGTCCTGGAGGTATGCTTAGTTGTTCCTGTCAAAAACATTTTTTCCATTTATTATTGGAAAGTTTGTTATAATTCGATAACTAATATTTTCTGAAGAACAATTTCACTGTTAGTAATCTCATATGTGATCATCTCATCTAATCTTCACAAACTGGAAAGACAGTATTAAGTTTCCCATTTTACAATTGAGTAAGCTGAGTTTAGGAGGTAAATGATAGGATTTGAATTGAAGACTTTCTGATGCTGAAGCCCACCTTCTTTGTAGCAGTCCACTGTCTCTTCAGAGCGCACACAGAAGAGGTGGAGAGCTTAAATGCTCAAGTATTCCACATCCCTTGTCATACATCTTCATAAAAGACCAAAATTATTTTTTACATTAGTTTGAACCACACAGAATTGCCAAAATTAGTTGCCTTTTCATTATCAAAATGGAAATTTCATGTGGTTCAACTTAATATTCAGCTTAATTCAGCTTCTGTGCTACAACCTACAATGTGTTCTTTCCACTTCTGCTATTGAGTCACTTCACATCTTTACTCTCCACCTGCCCATAATTTTCTGTGTTTTCATATATAATTCAAACATTACATCAAGATGGTCCTCAATATCCTTAATATGAAAACAATCTCAATGGTCCTAAATAGGAAATGTCTCTGCTTCTACTTAAAATTGATCGACTGAATTCAGAAGTGGAGTTTTCTCTTCTGAATTTGAACTGAAAATATTTTGAATTAATTTTTAATTCCCAAAGTGTTATAATCTCTAAAAGTAAAGACCAGACACTCTTATTTCAGCTTCTTGAATAGAAATGTAGTACTCAGTGAGCATAGATGATCACTGCATTCACTTACCAAGCATTTCATATATAATGGGCCTCCCTGCCCAGTCCTAACTGTGCCCATTAATTAGGATAGATATAGCTTTTGATGGTGTCTGCCAACTTAGTTTATATTGTGGCATCATGTTAGCCTCCACATCTCTTACACTACCAGTTGGCTTATTACTTCATTCTCCAATAGAGTGTCTTACAAAAAAATAAAAATTATCTTCATTCAATCTGGAAGTTTTGGATTCATTACTTTCTATAATACATTTTTACCTGGATGTCATTAATTGCTCATTTATTTATCTGAATAAGGACTAACTTAATACCTTAATTCATGGCATCTATTTTGAGAGAAATAATGGAATGCCAGCATTTTAACATTACAGAAGAGGAACAAATTTTTAAATAGTGAAAGATAATAGCACTCTCCACGTTCCATGTACTTAATAGATGTTTTGTATCCTAATTCACTTAATTGTGAAGATAATCTTATATTATCCTCATTAGTATACCATGTCAGATATGGGATAAGAATTATGAGAAAGGAGGTAAGCAATGTTTTCCAGGTGAGTAGGTAAGAATTTGGCAGAGATGGATTTTATTACTTTTTTCTGACTTCAAAGTCCATGTTATATTTATTTCATACTATTTTCTAAGATATACAATAGATTATAAGGACAAGGTTGATTACAAACATTGTGGGTATTTTTATACCATTGTTTACCCTTTCAATTATCTGTTCACATAACACAATCAGTCATTAAATAATCAGGTATAATTATTAAGAAATCACTGTGATGGCATCCAGGAAACTGATATTTTCTGTTTCCAGATGGTGCCATAATTACTTCAAGGGGTTTCTTAAAATTGTTGTCTAGTGTCATCACAATAACCCTCAGAGCTAAACACATGTAATATTTCCCATATGAGTCACAATATACAAAGGAGACCTCAGAAATTAGTCATTCCATTCCCTCAGGTTGACAGCCAATAGGTGAGAGCAATTGCAGGCAGATCCAGGACTAACTGCTCTATCCCATGAGGCCACTGTCACTATGAGCAGAGAGAAGTCTTCACTATTGACAAATGCACATCAGGAATTAGGATGCTGCACAGTGAACCCACTCAACATCTATTGCTCATCCTGGGGTTTTAGAAATCAGATGTTCCTTTCATTTTGTAAATGTATTTGTTTTGATTTAGTTGTTTATTTTTAATTAAAGGTATTGATTGCCTATCACAATCCTAGAGAATCTGTTAAGGATGTTAACTGAACTGAAAAATAAAAAATGAAAAATATTGAAAATATTTAACATAAAATGTAGGTGTTGATGTGTTTTTTCATCCATTTCTTGGAATGCCTGTGACTATATGCAAATGATAAATTCTTATATAGCAATGGCTGGCATTTTTTAGATGAATTCTGAAGGAGGTCAAACTCTGTGACATGGAACCTGAAGCTCACTTTGAGGACATTTAGGATTATTTGTAAAAATGTTCAGCATTTCAGATCCTATCCAGGCAGTCAGTGTAGACAGAATGAGGAGGGTCAATAAAGATAAAATAAACTGATGGTCATTTTTCCTGAGAGGGTAAAGAGCATTCCATAAAGATGCTTGTGGCCCAGGATCAAAGACTAGGTAGACCAGAATTTTGCACTCAAGCTCCTAGGCATGGGGGAGAGAAGGCAATGATTAACCAAAGGTGGGGGGAATCTTGACATACTATAGAAAGATGAGCCAGACCCCCTCTTTGAGTTCTCAGCTCCAAGACTCCCTTCTCCTGGAGAAACCTTTTCTTTCTGTTCTTTCTTAAATAAACTCTGTTTGCTCTGCTTGCTTTGGTGTCCTTTGGTTTCATCCTTCGACTTTAAGGGGACACAAACTCAACATCCACAAAACTATCATTGACTAAAAATGTTTGAAATACAATATAATCATGTTGAAAAATTGTTGTAAAATGGAATTTGGCATCAGCTATTACAAGGATGATTATAGTTGTGTCAACTTAGCTAAGCCACAACTACATTTCCCAGAATTCCTTAAATACATGGTTCCTGCTTAGCTGGGCATTTTGATTGTGGTGTATGTACTGTGACCATATATTTGGCATAAGAATTAGAAAGCAAGAGTGATACAGTAAGTCCTTTATTGTTAATGTGAGAAGGCCTATACAGGGTACAAGGCCCTTTTTGCCTCTTACACATTTATATACTAGCAGATTCACTTCTGATCCAGTGCATATTTTGTTTTATAATGAAGGGTACTAAATAGATTTTTGTAGAATATCCCCAACATTAAAATTGAAGCTTTGGAGGAAGTAAGAGACTCAGAGATTCTATTTTGACCTTGAAGTTTCCAGTTTTTATAGCTTCACATGCATATTCTATTCTGATTTTCCTATGCCACTGACTTTAGGGCCAAAGACCAAATACAAGCACAGCAATTCTACAGAGATTGTGGTGTCAGCTTCTACAAATGCATTATGTCAAATTTGTAAAATAAATATTTTACCTATGCATATTTATATGGATTTATACACGTGCCTATAAGCATACTTATAGGTGAATGTAAATGTATAAACATGCATACACATAATACATGTACATACAATTCCATTCATCTTTCCTTTCATTCAACTATCCACACAAAAACATATTAGTGTTCCTAGTTTTCTAATTTAAACTTGAATGATCTAAAAATTCATATTAGAAGTAAGAGGAACAGAAATTTAATGATGAGTTCTCTGAATTAGCTTTCTTCTCTAGAGTTACACTTCTGATCTAATTTACACATCTGTATTTATATATGTATATGCACACATATTTCATGCATGTATATGTAAATGTTACAGGAATTTGGCATCATGAACTGGAAGAAGTTGATTATGCAATCTATGGAAAATGCTATCTTTGTATTTGGTATTGGACCTTGAAGTCAATATGGAAAGCACTTCAGAATAAACACATTTTCCAGCAGTAAGCAGGCTACCAGACACTAAATATTCAAAGTATGAAGTGTAGTTTTACAAAATAAATTAAAATTACCTTACACCAAGTAATAAATTAATTATTTAGGGAAGAGAAGTCTCTCGGTCAAATATTTTTGTGACCAAGTATTTTTGCTCTAATAAAACTTTTTTTTAGAAATAAGTATATAAGCGGGTTGACTAATTGCTTCTAAATGATTTGAAAAATGTGGGAGACATGCTGAGCTTAGAGCTTTAAATTCTCCCAGATATGGAATGTTAAATTAGAGTAGACATACTCTGCAAATGGTTTATTTCTCCATGGGTTATATGAAATTTCTAAAGTAGAAAGAGCCAAGAGGAAGATACCAGAACTGCTTGTATTGACCATTACCTATTTGTATGGATCATAGAAATTCGTGAGCCATCATGAGTACTTTGAAAAGATGCAAAGGTGCTGATTCCACCCTCATCCTTTTTCAACACACCTCTCTGGCTTGCATAGAAAAATAGGAATCTTGGGGAATGACAGTGGCTTATAAATTTCATTTTGTGGTGACTTCAATTTCAGCTCCTCTCTAAGTATGATTTCATTGTTGGAGCAAATCAATGCAATACCTGGTATGTAAATATTGATTTTTTACATCCCTCCACCCTATATGTTTTCTTCCCTTCTACAATTATTAAAGCTTATCAGAAGCAATTTGCTTTTAGCTGGAAGAGCCATCACTATATCTTCACTGTTCATCTTCAGGGCTACATAAACATACCATCTTATTTCACAATCTTTTTTTTAAGGGATGTTGATCATCTCTCCATTCCATAGGACATCACATTCTCTCACTGTACACGATAATGTCATACTGATTAAACTTAGAAAACAGCATGCAGTTACCACTACAGAAATATACTTAACGCATGTATGCAAGAGAAGAGGGGCATACCCCCCAAATTCCGGAACTACCAACTCAGTTAAAGTTTGTAGGGCCCCAGTGGTCTTAAGCATAATAAGAGAATCTTTCCGTGGGAAAAAAAATGTTGCTTAAAACCTCTCTGCCATTAAGAAAAAGGCAAGACGCCTACTGGAGCTCTTTGGATTTAGGAGGCAACACAAATTTCATTTTGCCATGTGGCTTTTATTTATTTACCAAGTACCACCAGAAGCTATCAGCTTTTTTTTTTTTTTTGAGAGAGAGAACGACATTGAGAGAGAGAGAGAGAGAGAGAGAGACAGAGAAAATCAATTTTGTTGAATTTTTCACATGGCTTTCATTGCTCTAACACTAAGTTGTGTATGTGGGTTCTGGAGTTCAAACCCATGCACTCGCGCATGCCAGGCAAGCATTGCAACCTGTGAGCCACCACTCCAGCCCCAGAAGCTATCAGTTTTGAGCAGAGCCCAGAATAAGAAAAGGTTCTGTAACAGGTCCAGGTTTTTGTACAAGTTGCACTGCTGCTTGGGCTGAATGACCCAACAGATCTAAATTATACTTGGCATATTTATAGAAGTCATGAATGCTACATGGAACATTTTGCGTGCCCCGTTATAGCGCATGCACTTAGACTCAGAGCAATGACTATGCTGTCTTCTGCAGATAACTTTTATACTTTTGAGTAAGGATACCTGTATTGATAGTAAATCTCACATACTTCACATGCCATGAACATATGACAAAGAACCTCTATTTCAGTTGCTCATCATGACCTGGATTTCATCTGATATACCAAGGCATAGGTTTGGTATGAACTGCATTACATGAATATAAATTTAATAGAGAAGACTGGGTTTAGGGACACTCTGAAGGAATATGTAAGTTATGTGAATGAGTGGCATAGATGCCTATGACCAACAGGAATTATACAAACTCCTCCCTGCTGACATATATGTATGTATGAACACACAGATGGTTCCCTTCAGCCAGTAGCTGAAAAATAAAATGAACTTAATCCAGCTTACAGATAATTCTGTAAAATTTGATAGTACTACAGAAAGAATATGGCTATAATGCTATAACTGTTCATGCTTACAGCATGCCCATTCTGGGAAAGCAGTGAAATTTCAATGGACTGAAATTTAATCAATATTCTAATTGTTTATTAAAGTTGTATTTATATACATATACAGGCACCCATTGAATCATGGTCAGTGGTTAATATTTTGGATGAATGCCAAAGGGTTTGAAAGAGACACAATCATATAATTGGTACATAAAGTGCGAAGTAGATGCATAGACTTCTCTGAATAGGCACAAAGTATGAAGATATATGTTCACCAAATAACTATTCACCAAACAACAGAGTCAGAGGAGGATCCTAATAATCATAAGATCAGTAGGCTTGAAATCATTAGTCATTCTATTTCCAATATTTTTTTTCTTTCCAATACTTTTATTCCCCCCAATAAGTTGATGACAAAAATGCTGTCATGGCAGCAAGAATGGAGGTTTTGTGTGGTCTCTATACACTGGACTTCCTTCCACTCACCATTGTGAATCTGGTTATAATTACAGCTGACGGCCCAAACAGCCAACAGCAGAAAGCAACTCTGAGCACCATTTCTCCCATGTACCATCATTCCCTAGGGGATCAGCCAGGGAGAAGCAGGTTGATTAGATAAGATAACTTGATAAAGGAAAAAGAATAGCCTTATTTTGAATGGAAGATACTTATGCTAGATACAGATTTACCTTCCATATATTTTTGTTGAAATCACTGTCTACTGACTTACAGAATGTGTATTCATGATCATGATATTCCATACAGAAATGTGCTTGATGGCAGAATTTACTTTGTAGTGAACAAAGTGTGACAATGGCCTCTTGCTCATGGGATTCCTGTGTATCATCATCACTTTGAAAGGCTTGGCCTTTTAGGATGGTGGAAGTTCCATTAGAAGACTCATTATAGACCCGCAATTCCTTACAGGCCCAGTACAGCCCTAAAGAATATGGTATAAGCACTAAATAAGTGATTGAGAATCTATAGTGAATATTAATGGAAATGCAATAAGAATCTGTGATCCTAGATACCCCAGATAATATATATATATATATATATATATATATATATATATATATATATATATATTACTATTTACTGTTTTCAAGGAAACAGCAAGTAAGTCTTCAATTTCAGACTACCAAATCAGAGATGGAATATTCCTGAATTGGCGAATCTGGGTTATCACATTCATGTATTGAATGTTCCATATTCCTAAACTAAATACATAGTTATGTATTGAATGATTTTCTTGTTTAGTAATGCTTGAAGGAACTCTCCTTGAAAGAAAACGTCCACAAGATTTAATTTTTAAAATAAAAAAATAGAATCTTAAATTTTACTTTGATAAATATTCAAATATTTCAGCTTGAAATGTATTACCCTAAGAGAAATCCACCAATTCCACATGTCAATGAAAATTATTGGAAATATAATTGGGGTGGAAGTACATCACTGTCAATTCCTATTATGTTAGATAACTCCAAGGATCCACAGGAACTTTATAAGTTAGGCAACCACATGGACTGTGACATTGCTCATCAGTTCATATAAAGGGCTATTACATATCTGCACTTTGAGTAATTTACAAACACATGCATTATCATAACTTCCTTTTTCAATTCAAAACCTAAGAACCTTACGGAAGTTGTCAAGTGAAGGACAGAAGTCATAGTCTACAATCACAATTCCAGTACTACATCCAAATTTCTTTCCTCATCCCAAATTATCCTGGTTTCAAATTTATTAGTTCTGATGTTATGAAATACTTTACAAACATTTCCAGTTTTGTTTGCTTCATTTGTTCAGTTATTTATACTTAATAATTGTTAAATGTGCCCTATTTCCTGAATACTGTCAATACCTACCACAAATGCTTATAGGAATATAATAAAAGTAAGAAATTTTAAGAATGAATTATCTGAAATAATCTGTATTATGGTAGAATTTCCCACAGGCCTAAAACCTGAAACTTGCTTGCTTTGATACTGCTAGTCTTGAGTAACCAAAACATAAGCAAAACCTACATTAAAACCTGGGTTCTGCTATGTATTAGCCAGGGTTGTAGGACAAGGTATTCAACTTCTCCAAATCTGTTTTCTGATGTATAAAATGGGAAAATAATAATGAGATTTTGCAAGGTATTTATAAGAATTGAATGAGAAAATATTGTAAAATTCCCTCTCAATATGCTTGGCACATAGTAAGTACTCAATAATTAGTAGCTATGATTCTTTTAAGACATTCAAATTGACAAATTAACTAATGCTACAATTTGCTACATTTTGAACAAGAAAAAATACTAATTATATTTCAAATTTTTCAAACCATAAATAAAAACAAAAGTTACAAGTTGCTGTTAGAATCATCTTAGAGTCATGATTCGCCCCTTTGCAGCTTGAAAGCAGATAATCTGTTTTTCCTAGGGTGTCACCGCCTTCACCCCTGCTCCACCTTTAACAATGCCTTGTTTACTTGCTTTTTAATGAATTCCTGCTGCTTTTTTCATCTAATTGTCTCATCTGGAACAGAACACTTGTAGTACAGGCCCTAATTAAGGCTAACAACATTACCTCACACTTTCCGTTTAATCCGATCTGCCAGCAGAGCAAAAGAAAGAGCAAGAGAAATGTCCCTGCAGTGGCTGGCTAGCTGGCCGGCCTTGGCTTAGGCAGCCTTGCAGAAATGGAACAAAGCACCCAAGTCAACTGGGGGCCCAGGACAATGATTGATGAGAATGAAAAATGACAGACACTCTCACATGAACAATGATGCCTCTTAACAGCAATGGGACACAGAGAAAAACAACAACAACAACAACTTAAGAAAACCACAAAAAATGTACCTGGCTAGAACTGGGGAAAAATTCTACAAAAGCAAGATGACATGGGAACTTTCTGTTCCATAATTTTCCACTTTTCTTCCCTCTGTAGAGTTCTAAAATTAAATTTAATTTGAAGGGAGATTACTTAATTTTGACTGATTTATGCCCTGTTCTCAACATGAAATGAGGTGGCTAATTAATGTGGCTTTTCTGACCCTTGGTTACACTCTAAGAAGTTTTATTTTGAGCTGTTGCATGAGCACACTAAGTGTTTTCCTTTTCTGGTTAATAAGGAGTACTTATTCAATCTCACACCCTTCTGAGCCAACATTGAAACTGACATGCAAGAATTTACTCAGCTTTTCTCACCACTAATCATGACATGTTTCTCGTTCCTGCAATGGTACCTGCCAAGCAATACCTGCATTATGTGCACCTGCTGATGTTCTGCAGTGAGATTTTCTGCTCCCCCCAGGGGTGTGTATCTTCATCTATACTTTGTTACTATTTCATTCTTCAGTCATTCAGTTCTTGACCCTAAAATCAGAGGAATTTCTAGTAGTAAGATAATAAATGTATTTTGCCAAGAGGATTATGCTTTTATTGTACAGTATTTTGGGGGGGTCAGTGGAGGGAAGGAGGAGCAATGTTGGATCCAGAGATCCCTGAATGCATTTCTGACTTCCTTTACTCCTGTCTGTGCAGTCCTACCAAAATACCTATTTATCAATCTCTACACTATCAACTGGATTTTTGTTTTAAAAATTAGATAACAATGTAGGATGAAGGTGGACTAATGACTAATTTTTTTATAATGCCAGGTATATATTGCTGTATTTAACAAAACTTTTCCTTCATTTATTTCCAAATGCTTTTAATTTTGTGATGCAAAAATCATATCTTCCAAGGTTACTTGGAACTTTTAATGGACAAGGAAGAAATTACTCTTTTCTAATCTGCTACGGGCAACTCTCTTACACTCTGTTTCTCCACCAAAGGTGCATATCTACTGCCAAGGTAATATCTTTTCATGCTGAAGGAAAAAAGAACAAGATCATAGGCTGTAACAACAATCTTAGAGTACATTCTTAACTCAAATTCCTAAGTCATTGTACAAGGTTGAGGATTTCGCCTTTGTACTTAAAGCTTATTTTCCTGGCTATCTCATTAAAGCTTTAATTATTTGCTTCCTGCAGACCCCGTCCTGCTCTTCTTCATTATACCCCCACCACTGAGCAATTCCACCCACCACAGTTCAGTTTTTGCATCTGTGTTTCTCTCTCATCTACAGCAGCCTTCCCACTCTCTTCTCAGCACATCCATTTCTCAAAACTCAGAATGCCCCATCCCTGGAAAGTCCTTCCTTATTGATTTGTACCTTCTAGACTTTCTTGTTTTATATTCTCCAAGTCAGAGCTCACTGCCCCTGGAACCTTACCTGCCAGGGAGCCACCAAACATTTCTTACTTGACTTAGTATTAGTTAAATCGTGCTGCTTTACAAGTGAAAAGGGCTGTGGAATAAAAACTATGCACAGATGAACATGTTTATCTTTGTGAGAAAATAACTAACAATACTTAGTATTATGTGCAGAAACAGTGCTAAGAACTCTATAGTGCCTTATGCAATCATTATTACAACCCAGTGAGGTAATTACCATTATTCTGACCTTAAAGGCAAGGAAATTCTATCTCAGAGATTCTAGGTCTCAAAAGTTACAACTCTAGAGACTAACAAATTCGTAATGAAAACTTGGTTCTATATGAAGCTGGAACACCAGCTGTCAAAAAGCAGCCTTTGAAGGTAAATGGATGGCTATGGAAGAAATTATGCTGAGTGAAATCAGCACAACCCAGAGAACCAAGGGTCAAATGTCTCCACTCATCTGTGGAGGCTGGACCTAGACCCTGGCCATTGAGAGAGGTGGTCTGTTATCAGGTGTTAAATCCAGATATCATGTAATGTTACACAACCTAATACTTCTTTTAGAGATGTTGTGGGAAGGGGAAGGGAGAAATAAGAGTGTGTAACTGGGGGAAGGCACTCTTGAGGGTAAATCTAATCTTCAGAATCTATATGCATTATATATTATTTTGTTAAAATTTGTATGATTGTTCAACAAATAAATTTCTCAATAAAAAAAAAGCTGCTATGTTTTGCTTTTTGTGTCTACTGCTCTTGTGGATGGCAACTTCCCAGATAGTCACTAATGTAATAGCAAAAATAATGCTCAAAAAATAACAACCTTGGAGCTTCTAGAAATGTAGATATCAGATGATCAAAACCAATTCCTAGAGAGAACTTGAAGATTCAGCCAATTAATTCACTTTTGTCAACATACTAAACATCTGTTACAATGCACACAGTGTGTCAAGGGGTGCAGCATGGTCAAGCACGTTGTGCACAATCAGAATGCAAGCATATCTACTATATTTAATCATCTTAGTAACTATCATGTGTAGCATACAACTTAACACTTTCAATTATTTAAGGAAAGATTATTTTTGTAACTTGAATTCTGTCTTATTTTCAGTACTGTAGGATTAAGAAAGAAAAAAAGATATATTTACTTATTTTCCAATTGGTCCCAATAAATCTCTGGGTTCTCTAATCAAGGTGAGGGTAAACGGTTACTCTTTATGCAGTATAGACTGTTCAAAGAGCTTTATTCCTGTGTCCCACATAATCCAGGTCTTTGCTCAGCTAGGTGTGGTGACTAACAATTTGTGAAGAACAGGGCTACCACTCAGCTAGTGGGGAAAGTGTTGACTTTTCCCAATCTGGGAACACTGGGCATTATTTGTCTGTTGAGGAACTTTCTGGGTACCACTGGTGTAGTGCATCACACAGAAATACAGACTTGATGCAAATTGATTCCAACGGAGTTTAGGAGCCTGGTAATAAGAAGTTAACCCTGTGTTTATCCTGGAAGTAACTGGAAGTAACATATCTTTCAACAGCTCATGTAAGTTGAGAGCTGAAATAGTGTCATCTATGATGAATTTAAAATTGATAAGCATTTCTTTAGCTTGTACTCACTGTGAAAGAATGGAATTTTCAGTAAGATTCCTTTTTGTTAAATTTTTGAGTACTTCATTTTGGCAGTACTGGAGATTGAACCCAGAGTCCCATGCATGCTAGACAAGTGCTCTATGACTGAGCTACACATCCCCAGCCCCTTTTTAAACAGATGTGTTTGGGCTGGAGAATTGCCTCAGTGGTAGAGAACTTGCCTGGCACACACAAGTACTGGGGTTCGGTCCCCAACACTACAATTGGAATTCAGTAAAGGAAAAATAAAAACCAAATGAAAGAATAAAATTATCTCTCTTAAACAAAAATCATGAATGTAATATAATTGCTTTGTTTCTGTCCCCACTACTTCCTCTTTCCCTCCCATCCTTCCCTCTACTCTACTAGTGTTCCTTCTGTTTGTTTTTCTACTTCATGTTTTATACAAAAGGTGAGAAAGCACATTTCACCTTTGATGTATTTATGATCATAACATTAGTTGGTCAATTTAATTCCACGGTTCCTCTTTTCCTGTTCCCCATTCCTCTCCCTGTATCCTATTCATCTAAACCACTGATCTTTGTTTTTATGGAACACCCCCTTCTTTCCTTATCTTTCTCTAGCTTCCACATGAGAGAAAATATTTGATCCAGCTTATTTCACATAGCACTATGTTCTCCAATTCCATTCATTACCAGCAAATGTCATAATTTCATTCTTCTTTGTTGCCAAGTAAAACTCACTTTTGTTTTTAGATATGGACTTGCTAAATTGCCTAGACTGACCTTGAAGTCATTCTCCTGCATCAGTCTCCTTGAAAACTAAGATTACAGTCATGTATCGCCATCCCTGGCTTCTTCCCTTATACTTTAATAACTGAGATTAGATTTTCAGATGTCTCTAGATTGTAAAAATGAATTCAAATATAATTGGATCTAGGAGAAAAGTAAATGATTCATTTCCTGTTATTCCAGTGTCTTGGTACATATTCATATTGATTGCACACTTGTTTAACAAGCTGTCATCAATCACCAAAATCTGGTTACTTTGTATGGAATAAGTGTTGAAATAATGATCAAGACATAGGTTCTGATTTTAAAGGTTTTTTGGTACTGGCAAGACAAAAAGTGTAACTGGCAAACATAGCATAATAGAAAGTGGTCAATATCAAACTAATCATAAGCAACTAGTTTTAAAGGATCAGACAGGAAGGACTGCTGATTTGATCTATCAGGATCAGGGAAGCCATCCTGGAAACAAAGAAACCAACAACAACAACAACAACAACAACAACAAAACAGTATAGCTGAGATCTGAAGAACAATGAGAAGTTGGATATGTCAAAAATGTTAAGCAAGGACTTAAAATGAATAAGAAACTTATACATCTAGAAAATGGCAGAGTTGCTATCCAAAGGCTATGTTATTTCCACTAACATACACTGTTAGAAGGCCTTTGTCTAATAAAACGGGATGGACTAGCAAAACAAAATAAAAAGAAATGCAGATTTCAGCTACTAAGACCAACATAGAACTCTATGTTGAGGCCCCATCTGATGCCTAATCTCCAGAAACAGATGAACGGACCAGATGTGCACAGTCAGTCGGCTACCTTGCTGGTTTAATAATTCTCATTATAGTGACTGCAATCTAATGTTGGTAAGATCTGAAGCTCAGAGAGACTCCTTTCTGCCCTTTAATTCCACTGCATGTGATAAAGCTGCAATTGAGTCTCCAGACTAGAAAGGAAAGGCTACTTCCTCTCTAGGTGGACCCCTGCAGAAACCATTGCCTAGAAGATCTAAATGCAAAAGGAAGTGTTAACAAGTCCCTAAGCTAATCCTATCTATTATAAGAAGCACACAGGAATTCCATGTGAGAGGTTGATCCATGCTGTGCAGTGGGAGCAGCAGCAGCAAGAGCAGCAGCCCTAGACAGCTGTGACACAAGCACCATGAATTTGCATGAGATGTAATTTTATTAGATAGATGGCCCTATTTGATTAATCATAGCAACTAGTGGGAAACACTATTTGCATAGAGCATATATTTTCTGTCCCTGCTTCAATTTGTATGTGAGACACATTCAACAAAAAGCTGTTAGGAAATGGGCATCAGGCACATAAAAGGTTTATGTTGTTTTTACGAACAAAATTGCTGTTTACAATACCACACAGCAGGTTCTCTGTTTTATGGACACAAATAATTCACTCTTAAGCTATAAAGGTCCTGGAGAAATGGGTTTGCTTATCTCCATCCCGTTTTAAATTATGAGAAGCCCCTGCCACCATCCCAGAAGTTTAGCCTTTCCTGTCCATGCTTTGAATATTCACACACACCAGCCAAATGATGAATACAAGCTGGGGACACTTGCCGGCCACAGTCCATTTACAGCATGTTAGCTAAACGTCATTTTTCTTTGCAAAGTGCAGGCAAAAGCAGGTTTCAACAGGATGGAAAAAAGCCATATTCTTTATTTTTCTGAAAGGAATATGTTTCAGGCCATTTCAAGGGGACAGAAGCACAGGATTGTAGGCAAATAAAAATTGGCATTTAAAACACATTTGAAACAATCTTGCCAGACATACTTGTTTTCAAAACAATTCAAAGTATGAACTTTTTCCATTTAAAGTACTCTTTATTCTCTTTTACTTAAAAGAAATAACAACCTCATTTGGAAAGGGGTATTGGCCTCAAATTTATTATTCATATCATCAATTTAGTAGTAATAGGAGGCTTTTTCTCCTCTGCTTGATTGTTAAAGTGTTTATAGGACTTCTGATTGGAAATCGCAACTAAGGGTACTCTGTCTTCCATCCTTGTTACAAACTACTGATCACCAGAAAAAGATTCAACAACAACAAAAAGGACAAATTGCTAAAATCCTAACAGGGCTTAAAAGACCATTTTACAAATCTTTGGAATTAACTGACACCAATGCAAATAAAACCTTATACAAGAATGAATATAAATGTGACCATAAAATTTTCATTCAACTGGAAGAGAAAGGGAAGAAAAGAATGTCAATGTTAAAAAAATTAAATCCCCTAAAATAGAACAATGTTGTTATATGCTGATAATTAAATTAAAACAAACGAATAAGGTGAACATTTCACATATTTCGTTATTTTAAAGGTTTCGTTCCATGTGTATCCTTTTCCCTCTAAATTAAAATGAAGCTATGGCCAGGCTCCATGGTGTATGCCTGTAATCCCTGCAGCTAGGGAGGCTGAGACAGGAGAATGTCAAGTTCAAAGCCAGCCTCAGCAAATTATCAAGGCCCTTATCTTGCTTCAGCAAAGTTAAACACCTTGTTTCAACCTGTTGGCCATCTCAAAGGCTTTCATTTGTTAGTGTAAGTTCTACATCTTTGGGGAAAAGCACATCAAAAGCAATACTCCTGTCTCAAAATAAGACAAAAACAAAAATGGCCTGAAGATGTAAGTGCATAATTAACCACCCCCAGGTGCAATCCCTGATACAAAAAAAAAAAAAAGAACACAATGCTAGCTAGCTACTTTTGTAAATATATAAAGTAATGTGTTGTGTTACTGTTGTAAAAACTGATATATGTTAATATATAGGGGTTTGTCCACAATATATCACAATATATTAATAAATCATAAAACCTTATGTGTAGTATGATTTAAATGATAATAAAAATAGATATTTAATATGAATACACAGTTGAACTGAGAGCAATACCTGTAAGGGGAAGATGGACTGATGGGTAAGGAGAATGGTAGTGAATAGATGACTTTGTATTTCCATTTTACCCATCTCTTTTTGAAAATGTTCCCTATAGATAGAAGGCATACACATTTTCTTGTTCCAGTTCTAGAGATTGCCTTTGTAGATCTAGGATGGGAGTTTAAGAATTGTAAGAACTTCCCCGGTAGGACTTCGTTACACAGCTGACTTTCTGAATGGAGAGCACTGATCACTTTGGCAATCACAGCTGAGCCAGGGGCATGGGCACTGCTGGTAACATCTGAAAGAAGTCCACACCCCAGTGATGGCAAATGTTGACCACTGTCCTCAGTCTTTTCAATTTATAGAGAGATATTATTTAACATAATTGAAGTTAGGAATTATTCTTTCCTATAATGAACTGTAATTCCTTGACATTAAATGTTCCACTAAAATATAACTTCAAGTGAATGTCTTAAGATACATGCAAAAGTTTTATAGTTTTGATCATTTGGATATATTCCACTTTAGTCTCTATGAACATTCACTTTCTTTTATATGTACATGTCACCAATCATTTACTTATGGTAATATTTAAAAGAGGATTGAGAAGAATATCTATATCAAAAATATTTAGAGATTGTAATCACTGGAATCTCTAAAATGTATGAATTCTATTTTTCATAAATTCTTCAACACTGAGAATTATAATTTTATCAAAGTCCACAATGTGGGGCTGGAGCAGTGTTTTAGCAGTTACAGTGCTACAGTGCTTTCCTGGCATGTACAAACACATGGGTTCAAACTCCAGCACCATGTATACAATTAAGTATTGGAACAAAGAAGTTCATGTGAAAAACTCAATAAAAATTGATTCTCTCTCTCTCTCTCTCTCACTGTCCTCCCTTTTTAAATAGTCTACAATGTGAAAATGAGAGTTCATTAATTTTACATTACTTTGAAAATATAGTTAATTTTTCATATGAATGCCTTAAAATGTGAATATTCAATACATCTCTTTTGTCCTTTCAGAGGAAATAACTTTGTCCATCTCAATACTATGACAATAGTCTATCCTAATACTGGATACTTATCTCTAATATATCAATAACCCAGTTACTTGACGTCTCACCAAGTTGCTGAGGCTGACTCCTGCCTCAACCTCCTGAGCCTCTGGAATTACAGGCAGGCTCAACTGTGCCAAGCAACCTTTTCACTCTTGTAACTGTTGTGGGAGTCACGTTCTATCATTTGTTGCTCAGCTGGAAAATTGTAGATCAGAATATTGAGGACAATTTTTCATAGCTTTCTAAAGTCTTTATTGTTTTCATTTCTTGACAACCTAGGTCAGCTCAGTAAGCATTTCACTATTATAAGAAGAATGTTAATTTTTGAAATAAAATAGCAACAGAAAAGAACCCGAGAAATACCTGAAAGCATTGAATGTCCACTTTGCCTGTAAATGTTTAAAAAAGTTAATGCATTTGTTATGGTTTCAATGTGAGGTGTGCCCCAAAAGCTCCTGTGACAATTCAGGAAGACTGAGAGGAGACGATTGGGTCATAAAACCTTAACCAAATTAGTGGGTTAATCCCCTGATCGGGATTAACCGGGAACTGTAGGCTGCTAGGGCGTGGCTGGAGGAGGTGGGTCTATAGGGAGGTGCCTTTGGCACATCCTGCATCTGGTGTGCAGTTTCTCTCTCTGCACTGGTTCCCAATGTGACAACTTGAGCTCTCTGCTCCCTCTGCCACACTCTCCCTCCATGTTTTACAGCCTCATCTCAAGCCCTAAAGAATGGAGCGTCCACTGAGCAGATCCTGGACACTTAGGAGGTGCTGTTCATTCTTTTGTTTCTGATGAGTAGCATGGACTTTTTGGGCAGTGGCACTTCTTGTCCTGCAGTCTGTGTAAGCTGTTGGTGGTCAGGACTGTTGGGACCTGTATTTTCAGCCAAAGCAATGACAAGGCTCTCATTCTGCTGCAGCTGCTGCAGAGGCAGAGGTAGCAGGTCCTGCAGCTTAAGGCCTGCAAACTCAGGGCGGCCTGCCTGAAGGTGCCCAAATCTCCGGAAACGTTTGTTTTTCTTTAGCTGCTCCTGTAGGGTGGTCTGAGATCTCTCCACATTGGTCGCAAATTGGGTGTAGAGATCCAGGTGCGGACAGAAGCCCTCCGGCTCCTGTCCCAGTTGTCCTTCTTTCAGGTAGGGAAGCAGCAGTTGGCTGGCGCTATAGATGAGCTCCCAGGACCCAAACAGAATCTGGTGCTCCGGTGGTCGAGGGTCCCCTTTGACTTTCATGATTCCCAAGCAGTTCTCGTTCTGCGGTGCCTTGCATCCCCCAAAAGGCCAGGGTTTTGCCATAATTTTTCTTTCTAAGGTGAGGTGGAAGTGCCCTCTCCTGATTTATTGTCTCTGATTCTGTAGTGATGCTGACAGCATTTTACATGGAATTGGTGAGTGTGGCCTCTGTTATAGGTGATTCCTTAATTTTGGAATATGGAATGACTTGATCTCAGCTCTGGACTGAGACAACAAGAAAAATCCCTCTCAACGGCTGGTTCCAACACAGGATCGATTCAGCAGCTATTACATTATCTTAACTAGGAGATGATGAAGCAGAGTTGGTGCTCTAGGTACTGCATGGAGATCATGGAAGAAATTCAAGTGACCCTTTAGAGGTGAAACCAGCAGGACCATGTAAACAATTAAGATTCCGGAGAAGGGCAGAGAATGAGAAAGAGAAAAGGGTAAAAAAGATCTCCAGGGCTGTGGATCAACAGCCAAGAAGGAAAAGACAAAATAACACAACTAGTGTGGCATACACTATGTCCACACACCGAGATCAAGTTTGATATAGCTGATCACGCCCTGAAGAAAATGCCCAGCAGATAAGCCAATTTGAAAATCTATGGCAACAATGGGATCTGGAACCCTATTTGCAAATGTATTTGTACCTTTGATGAATAGGACTGCAGAAAGGATCAGGAGAATTATTTTCAGAAACAGGCTATTATTTGACAAGAAAACATATTAAAGTGATAAAAAGAATGGGTTTCTTTTTCAGAATTTGAGCTCATTATAAGGTGAACAGTAATTCAAGGATCTGGTATTTGTATCAGTAAGAAAGAATTAGCTGGTAAATAAAAGTCAATGAAGGCAGTTGCCACAATATTGCCAGAAAACATTCTCTGGCATTTTGTTAGAAAAGCAGGGCAGATAGGACAGTACAGAAAATATGACTTTTGACTGTAGATAAATCAAAACTTTCTACATGCTGTGTTTTCAAATGTTTTTAAGGAAAACATTTTTAACTTGGAAACTATAAAATGCCTTTATTATTATTTTTTTGTTCTTCTTGTTTGGCTTATTTAAATGCATCCTTATCACAGCAAGTGAGACAGTGATATAGTTCAGTCATGATCTTATCCTAGTAAATGATTATAGGCAGGAAATTTCATTATAAAATGAGCATTTCCTTGCTATCTATGCACCAATATCTAGGGCCAAAGTAGTTGAATGAGGCTTGTTATATTTCAGGGATAATATTTTACTGGCTGAAAAAGCTGATATCATGCAAACATTTTAAGTACCTTTAATCTATAGATCAATAAATTATTACCCTGTCATACAGCATCACAGGGGATTCACAGAAAATAAATTGATTTTATGATTGCTCAGATTAGTCATTATAAAATATTGAGCACAACACTATGCAATTCATTCGCCAATTCAGGTGCTACCCTGCTCATGTGTGTGTAGAGGTCAATCAATAATTATCTGCCTATATTTTTTCCATTTCCTCTTTTCCTGCCCTCATCAGCTTTCTGTATATGGAACAATGAGAATATGCTGGATCACAGTAGGACAGATTCTTAAGATTATAATAGTTAATCCTAAGCACCCAATTTCACAATCCAGACCCAAAATGTGTTAAGGAATCTGCTCAGGGAAGCAAGTGCTCAATAAGAGCTCCATTAGCAGCAATAACCTTCATGGAGCCCGAGCTGAGTCTTGAAGGGTGGAAGTGATTTCAGCAGGCTGAGGGGAATGGAAACAGAATTTCAGTCATATAGGGAACAATGATGAATTCATATTGAAGAATCAGAGCATGTTGTTTTGGGGACCTATATGGGCTTGCTCACTAAGGAAAATGAGTTTACTAGAAGAGAAGGTTCCTAATTCTTTGCAAACTCTTTTAGAAATTCACTTTTTGTATCAATACCTTGGTTTCTCAGAATTTGACAAGTCTCTTATTTCTCAATCTGTACATCTTCCCCGGTCTTATCTACTTTATACATTTCAAACTTTCATATTTATCCTTATTATTTCCAAATTCATACCACAAAAATAGGCATTTTGTTTTGGTAGCAGGGGTTGCACCCAGTAATGCTTAACCATTGAATCACATCCCCAGTTAATTTTTTTTTTTGAGACAGGGTATTGATAAGTTTCTTAGGGTCTAAATTGCTGAGGCTGGCTTTGAACTTGCAATCCTCCTGCCTCAGCCTGGAATATGCTCTTTTGGATGCTCGAAACCCATATTTTGAACTGCTTCTCTCTACACAGATGTTCTAATTCTATGTCAATTATAAAATCATCTTGTTTCTCACAAGCTTATAACTTATATGACCATCCTCCAGAGGCCTATCCAAGTAATCTGTTGAATTACAGCTGGGCACAGTGGTGCACATGCCTGTAATCCTAGGTAATCAGTAGGCTGAGGCAGGAGAATCACAAGTTCAAGTCCCAGCTGGGAAATTGAGCAAGCCCTTGCCTCAAATTGTAAAATAAAAAGAACTGGGGATATAGCTCAATTGTAGAGCACCCTTAAATTCAATCCACAATCCCCCCACACCCTATATCAGTTGTCATGTCCTAATAAGTATTTCTATCTTATTTGTTTTTGTCTCTCCATTCCCATAGATATTAATGAAAACATACTAAATATTCAAACTAATGAGAATCCATACCTATAAAATGTTATATCTTACATTTCCAAAAGATTCTACTTTGTTATATAACTAAGGATATGGATAAAAATCTATGTTTATTTTTGACCATTAACATTAAAACAACAATTAATAGTATCTGCAATTTAGTTGACATGAAGTACTGAGTTCTGAACCACATAGATCATGCATGAGTTTTGAAAACAACTAGTAGTAGTGGGAGGTGTTAGAGGTAACTGATGTAAGAAGCACTAGGGACAAAAATCTTCAAGTCTTTATTAACAGGTAGAAGAGTGAAGAGAAAGTAATTTAGATGAATATTTGAATGGTTCAAAATACCATTCTGTCTCACACACACACACACACACACACACACACACATAAAGATAACATCATGAAAGTGTGTAAAGATTACAAGAACAGAGCCAAATTTAATTTAATTTAAAGAATAAGTGTTCCTGCTCAGAACCTTCTGACAATGAAACAGCTGCTCTAGGTAACAGTTCTCTAGGCCTCTGGGGAAGTCATCCAGGAACTAGACAATCAGAAAATGAAAGGAAGCTCTGGAGATCCAAGCACCAATGTGAGGACTTGAAGATCATCCAGTCTAACTCCTACCTCTAAAGATCAGATCCAAAAACTGTTTCTCACTTTTCTACTTTGAATCTTTTAAGAATTTTCAACACTGTGTGAACAAATAATACTCTGCATCTCTCTGAATTGCCCTGAAGCTGTACTCAGTCAGGCAAGTCCATCTCCTGCTGAGCTGAGGGAACCTTTCCTACTGGAGGCCTCAAGGATAAACAGACTTTCCATGTGGTGCTAATCCATCACCTGTTGATATTTCTCCCCATAAACAATTTACTAACTGTTCAAGTCACTGGTCACATTATGGATGGTATCTACATGGGTATTGTGTATTTGAAAGCCCACGGCTGGTAAGAATAAGCCCGCAGTATCATCAGAGCAAACAGCTGAACTGGACTGACTCACTCAATAGCATCCAATCTGAAAGGATCAGTTATTCTCCTCCCCTGGAGCAATTTCAAGTTTCCATAAACCATGCCAATTGACAAAGTTAGAACACAGTTCATTCAGTTATTAAAAAAAAACATACTGGGGGGTGGTGCTGGAGTGGTGGCTCAGCAGTTACTGTGCTTGTCCAGCAAGTGCAAGTATGCAAATTCAAACCCCAGCACCACATACAGAACAAGGTCTCAGAGCAGTGAAAGCCACATGAAAAACTATCTCTCTCACTGTCCCTCTCTCTTAAAAAAAAATACTGGGTGTTCACTCTGGGCCAGCATTGAGCAAACTTGAGACTGAATAGCTGAATAAGCCACGGTCACTCCAGAGGAGTTCATAGCACTGAGAACTTAATAGATATGTGAAAAATTCAGTTCAACCTCACTTAATAAACCCCTCTTGATCCTGCTGGAGCTCACAGAAAAGAAAAGTCAAATACCAAACAAGTGCTCTAATGACACAGAGGAAGGTTATAGACCACAAAGAGGGGAGAAGCTTGAGGAGTTCCAAGCAAAAAGTAGCAGTTGACTAATGGAAAAGGATCAGAGGTGAGTGCTTCCTATGTCCAATGTGTTGGGATAGATAAGAGTGGATGTTCTTGATATGGTAAGAACACACACCTAGGGAAGACGACTGAAGAGTAACTAGGTAGGATACTCAGGCGCAGGGGATGGAGTGATGAGAAGAGAAAAGTGTTGGAGACCGGACCCCAACATGAGGCCCAGCTGGCTTGTAAAAGATTTGGTGATAAACAACTCTGTTCCAGCTGGCTTGTGTCTTCCTTAGTGATGTAATGCCTGACCGCATGACTAAGCTATTTGGCCACTCATTTGTTACAATTGGATAAACGTGTTTGCACTGTACCCCTATTGGTTGTTGTAATGGATAAATAGAGTAGCAACCAGTCAGGTGAGAAGCATAGGAGAAGCAGCAGAAGAAACAGTAAAGAAGCAGCAGCAGTAGAGACGGTGGAGAGAGCAGCGGTAAAAGATGCAGGTAATAGCCCCAGCCCCTGAAATAGGGACTCTAGTACAGCAATAGAAACAGGGACTCTAATGTGAATAGCCTTGACTCTAAAAAGAATGTTTTAAGGGCCTTGCCTCTAAAAGAGGGAAGGCAGGAAGCGCTTGGAGGCCTTTAGCTGCAGTAAAGGGAGAAATAAAGTGCTTGGAGAACTCAGAGCCTTTGGGTCTACTTCATTCCCAGTCAGCCGCCGAATGAGAGCCATCCGGTTCCTGCTGGCTGGGACTAGACAAATGGTGGCCAGTACGGGGATTTCTTTTTTGCTGTCTTCGGAGAGTGTTGGTAAACTGAGGAACCCTTGCGGAAAAGCTCTGGCCAGAGTGTAAAAGGGTGAGGTAGTTTTTTCATGGGTTCTTGTGCTTATAAAGCAACTTGGTTCTAGGCTCTAATGGTACGGGGGTCAAATACTCCACCGTGCATTTCGTGTAGGTGAAGTTAGGTGAAGTCCCTGGAAGGGATAGGAAATGAGGTTTAGGAAGAACTGGTAATACTAGAGATTTGGTAAACAGGACATTCTCTATGTGGCAGTTAGTTAAAGAACATTTTTTTTCCTCTAAACCAAAAGATTCAGTCCATTTGGAGGCCAAATCCATGGAGGAAGCACAGGAAGGGAGGTCCCTTGCCTTTCAGCAGGGAGTTGAACAGGGTCTACCTCGAGAAGAGCTAGAGTTTGGTGGACCTTCTGCTCCCCCATGGGAGCCCATATCGTGGCACTCTGCTGTTTCTCAGCCTCTAACACCTCCGAGGTATGACTCAGGGAGCTAGCTAAACAACTTAGTACATTGCTGCAAGAAGTCAGCACGAAAGGGTTCCCTGTGTTTTTGAGGATCCCCAGACAGGGAGGTACCATCAGTCTTTCGACTTTAAGCAACTTAAGGAAGCAGTAATGACTTATGGACCAAATGCTCCTATACTCTGAGGATAATAGAGTCAGTATGATTGGATCATTGCGTAGAGCAGTATTATTGGGGGGTAACCATTATTTAAGTCTAATTTTATAGAAAATTGCCAGGACATGGCTAGGAGGAATATAGCTGCTGGATTCCCACAGAAAAACTTAGAAATGTTTAATAGGGAGGGATAGTATGCAGGAATAAACTCGCAGATTAATTATGACCCTGGAGTTTACGCACAGGTGGCGACCACAAGCTTAAGGCGATCCCCGGGCCAAATGAACTACAAGGTGGTTTGTTGAAAAGTATTCAAGGGCCAAATGAACCCTATTAATTTGTGGACCACCTACTTAAAGGTGCTTCGAGGATCTTTGGCGATCCTGAACAAGCCATGCCTTTCATAGTTCAAATGGCTTACGAAAATGCTAATAAGTGGTGCAAGGAGGCGATTAGACCATGGAGAAATAAGAGAAACTTAGACACATACATAAAGTTGTGTAAATATATAAATCAGCCTGTAGTAATGGGAGAAGTAATTGCAGCAGCCCTGAGAGGAGAATCACCCTTTACAAATTAAGGTCATGTTCTCCTCTCCTAAGGGCATTTCTGTCCTCTCTCCTGGGGACAGGATAGCTCAATTTATCATGAAACCTTTAAAGCTGTTCCTCAAAATAAAAGGGATAAAGGGTTTGGATCTTCGGCGTGTAGAAATTTTTGTTTTTGGGTTCAAGATTGCAAAAATCTATGCTTAGAAGGAAAAGAGATGATAGGTCTATTAGATACAGGTGCTGATTGTTCCATCATTCCAGAGAAAACCTGGCCAAAGCCTTGGCCACTACAAAAGTCAGAAAATTTCCTTCGAGGCCTTGGTTTCACTGCTTCCCCACAAAAAGGCCTCACATGTGCTGAAATGGAGTGATGAAGAAGGTCATCAGGGAAACTTTCAACCATATGTTTTAAATTCATTGCCAGTAATATTGTGGGGAAGAGATGTCCTTCAACAAATGGGAGTAATTATGACAAATCAAGGTATGTCCCGGGAAAAGGTCTGGAAAAGAACTTACAGGGTAGAGTAGAGCCTGCTGCAACCAAACAGTGAGGCAAAGAGGAACTAGGTTGTAATTTTGGGTAGGGGCCACTGAAAAAATTAAGCCTATATTGATCATATCTGGGTCACTCAGTGTCCCTTAGTAAAGAAAAACTCGCTGCGGCTCCACAATTGGTTGAAGAACAATTAAGCTTAGGTCATATAGAACCCTCTACATCTCCTTGGAACACCCCTATTTTTGTAATTAGGAAAAAATCAGGTAAATGGAGGCTATTACAAGATTTTCGCGCTGTCAATATGACCATGGTGATTATGGGCATTATTCAACCCGGTTTACCTAATCCCATGGCTATCCCAAAAGATTATTACATTATAGCCATTGATATCAAGGATTATTTTTTCTTTATTCCTATCCATCCTGAAGATAGGCCACATTTTGCCTTTTCAGTTCCATCTATTAATTATGATACACCATACCAGAGATTTCAGTGGAAGGTTTTGCCTCAGGGTATGTCCAATAGTCCCACCTTGTGTCAGATTTTCATAGATAAAGTACTGCAGTCTGTTCGACAATCATGCTGTACTTTAATTATAATTCATTATTTGGATGATATTTTATTGGCTCATAAAGATATGGACATCTTACATGAAAAATTTCAACAAACAATCCAGGTGCTAAGAGAGCATGATCTTCATATAGCCTCAGACAAAGTTCAAACTCAATAACCCATTAAATATCTCGGATATAATATTGGAAGTGAACAAATTCAACCCCTAAAAACTCAATTGTGTCATAGTAATTTAAAGACACTCAATGATTTTCAAAAATTGCTAGAAGATACTAACTGGATCCGTTCTTCTTTACCTTTATCTAACTAAAGCCTCTTTTTGATATCCTTCAAGGACCTTCTGATCCTACACCTCCCCAGTTTCTCACAAAAGAAGGAAAAATAGCCTTAGAAAGGGTGAGAAGCCTCTGAGTAAAGCTCATTGCAATCGTTTAGATCTGAGCCTTCCTGTGCAACTTGTTATCTCATCCCAATTCACACCTATGGGGTCCTTTGGCAGCGTGGCCCCTTACTTCGGATTCATTTGTCTGTGTCCCCAAAGAAGGTTAACTACTCAGATTTTGGGCAAACATCCAGATTTTATTATTGTGCCTTACTCCAAATCACAATTAGATGTTTTGACTAACAATAATGAATCATGGGTAGTACTTAGATGTAGCACTCCTGCCACCTTTGATAATCATCTATCAAACTTTCCTTTACTTTCAATTTTCATTAAACATCCTGTTATTTTTCCAAAAGTAATTTGTTCTACACCTATCCCTGGAGTTCACACTGTTTTTACTGATGGTGGTTCTTCTGGCACAGCTGCAATTTCATACCAAGGACAGTCAGAGTGTCTACTTACACTCACAAGTCTGTTCAACTGGTAGAGCTCCAGGCATTCATCTTGGCTCTTGCTTCATTTACTTCTGAATCTATCAATATTTATACTGATAGTGCTTATATAGCTAACAGCATCCCTCCTTTGGAGACTGCAGGTTATATAAACTCTCGAATTCCTGCTTTTGTCATGTTTTCACAAATACAATCCATGCTTTGGGAAAGAAAACATCCTGTGTTTGTAGGACATCTTAGGGCACACACAGGATTGCCTGGGCTTTTGAGTTCAGAAAATCCCATTACTGAAGATGCCACCAGGCAGTTGTTTGTATTCACAAAAGTGCAACAGGCTTCTAGGTTCCATGAACAGTTCCATGTCAACAGCATGACCCTTGGGATGAAGTTTCACATCACTAGGGAGCAAGCCCGTGATATTGTTAAAAACTGTAAGAGATGTGACCAATTTTTGCCTGTACCTTATCTTGGGATTAATCCCCGAGGACTTCTGTCTAATCATATTTGACAGGTGGATGTTACTCATTATCCAGAGTTTGGAGAACTTTGCTACATTCATGTTTCCATTGATACCGATTCTGGGTTTATGTATGCATTCTTACATGCTGGTGAAAAAACAAGAGACGTTATACAACATTGTCTCAGAGCCTTTAGTTCTTTGGGCATCCCTAAACAAATAAAAACTGATAACGTGCCCGCATATACTTTTATTTTTTTTCTCAATCATTTTGTACTATGTTTTGTATAGCTCATAAAACTGATATCCCATATAATCCTCAAGGCCAAGTCATTATTGAACGAGCCCTCCAAACTCTTAAAATCATGTTACAAAAACAAAAAGGGGGAGACGGGAATATTTTTCCCCGTGATAGAATAGCCAAGGCTCTCCTTACTTTAAATTTTTTAACCCTGGATGTCGAAGGCCGATCTGCTGGTGATAGGCATTGGAATCCTAATCAAAAACAAAAGCCTTCAGTAATGCAGAAGGATGTTCTTGATGGAGGGGCCCTGATCCAGTCCTGTTATGGGGAAGAGGGGCGGTTTGTGTATTTCCGCAGGACAAACAAGACCCTGTTTAGATCCCGGAGCGGCTGACGAGACAAGTCTCGCAAATAATAAACTAATGACTATGCATAATATGGTAAGTATATAAGAATGTGAGGTAACGGAAAGACATCCTTAGAGTTTTTCTAAAAGGTGCTTCCTTCACCTTTACCCATCATTTATAAGTCGACTGTTTTGCCAGTAAACTTTATTATTGATACAAACACAGGGCTCCCAGCTAAAAGCTGGCAATATGAACAGCCCTCTTGGGTCTCTGCATCTTACCTTGAACGAAAATTTTAACTCCTCCCTTAATGTAAATTTTTTAAAATATCCTCTGCAGGGAACTGAATTCAGCTCTAGAAAGCTGATAGGATAAATGCATGCACTTTTAGAATATGTACGGCCGTTTTATTTTTGGATTTTGAGCTCAACTTATTTTATGCATTTAGAGATTTTTCCTTTTTGGTTTTTTTACTGCAGTCTTTGAAATTTGCTTTGGTTTGTGTGTACAATTGTACTATATGTTTGTGTTCATGTATACGGTTTGTGTGTACATTTGTCCTGCTTGTTTGTATGTTATGTGTGTCCAACATGGTATCATATTGGCCTATAGATGAGTACTCATAAATTAGAATTGAAAAAGGAAAAAGAAAAGTAAATGGATCCAAATGACTTTAATTCACGTGATTTGAGTACGTGGTTTGATCATAATCAAATAAAAGAGGTTTGATCGAAATCATTTAGATATAAAAATAAAGATAAGTTTATTTGTTTCCTAGGTGGTTAACCAATTGAATGTTCTATAAACATTGAGTGTTTCATTTCAATACTTCTAGGATTTTTCTTCAATGGAAAAGAGATGGTTTATATTTATTGAATATCCTGAGGTTTCATGGATAATTCAACAGTAAAGAATGAGTAAAGTAGATTTAACATAAATAGGATTAATCTCTGTAAATGTTTGTTAGAGAAAATATCTGATGAATTCGTGAAGTCAATATGTTAAAACATTGTTAAGTTAATTCAAGTAATCTTGATTTAGTTTCTATAAGATAACATATATTTGGTTTTGATAAATATGCTTTTTAAGTTAAGAACTAATTTAAGATTGCTCTGATCTGGCTTTCCACTAAAAAGAAAGCAAGGTTGATAGAATAACTCTATATGCAAAAGGTATAAAAGTTTGAAGTGATTGAGAATATTGAATGTTTTGTAAAGATTGCATCAGAATACAAAAATTAAAAGGGTCAAGGCATTATGGACTTAAAAAAATATAGGGGAAAATTGTTGGGGGGTCTGGTTTTTACCCCATTTCATTAGCTGCCCCAGAGTCATCTTGTTGCTGTTTATATAAGTTCTTTAAGAAAGGTTGCCAACTTGTGCTTTATTAAGTTTGTTAATTTTGACATAAAAAGAAAACTCAGGGTGAGTTAGAATGTGTTTACATAGAGGTTTTTAAGTTGTTTTTCAGAGCCTTTGGTAGTTTCCTAGGGAGAAAAAATAAAAGGAGATACGAACTGGGGAAGAAAACCTGCTGGTCCCGCTTTGGCGTAATTAGAGAGACTTTGACATCTTAGCTGCAGTTGGTGTAGCAGGGGCGGCCTCTATGACAGTGGCTGCCAAGGCTGCTGCAGCCCTGGTGGTTACTGTGCCCATGGCAGATCTTGAATGTCCAGTTCAACTGCAGAGGCTTTCGCAAAAACACCTGTACTCTGGACTACTGATCATGAACCAACAAGTTGATCTGCTGCAAGAACAAATGGACATTTTGATGGACGTTGGGTCTATGTGTATTTGTAGCCTGCCTGGGCTGAGCAGTCTGGCTAAGTCCTGGAGAGAAGTGGCCAGTGTCATCATTATTATGTGCTTTATGATTAGTCTTGCGGTAAAAAGGCTTTTAGTCATGGAAGGGATCAAGCAAGCTTGTGTTACTCTCAGAGTTGATGACCACAAGTCAGCAATGATATGGATGGCTCAGGCTCAAGGGGCTGGTAGTCAGTGATGGGTAAATCCTTTCAACCCCCTTATCAACCTAAGACAGGAAGGGTGCCTTACGCTGTGCCTTATTCCAATGACGAGTAAGAAAGGGGAGGTATGAATGGAAACACCTAAGACAGACACAGTCACCTGTTTGTCTTTCTCCTCTTAAAGAAAATAAAAAAGGAGGATATGTTGGAGACCGGACCCCAACATGAGGCCCAGCTGGCTTGTAAAAGATTTGGTGATAAACAACTCTGTTCCAGCTGGCTTGTGTCTTCCTTAGTGATGTAATGCCTGACCGCATGACTAAGCTATTTGGCCACTCATTTGTTACAATTGGATAAACATGTTTGCACTGTACCCCTATTGGTTGTTGTAATGGATAAATAGAGTAGCAACCAGTCAGGTGAGAAGCATAGGAGAAGCAGCAGAAGAAACAGTAAAGAAGCAGCAGCAGTAGAGACGGTGGAGAGAGCAGCGGTAAAAGATGCAGGTAATAGCCCCAGCCCCTGAAATAGGGACTCTAGTACAGCAATAGAAACAGGGACTCTAATGTGAATAGCCTTGACTCTAAAAAGAATGTTTTAAGGGCCTTGCCTCTAAAAGAGGGAAGGCAGGAAGCGCTTGGAGGCCTTTAGCTGCAGTAAAGGGAGAAATAAAGTGCTTGGAGAACTCAGAGCCTTTGGGTCTACTTCATTCCCAGTCAGCTGCCGAATGAGAGCCGTCCGGTTCCTACCAGCTGGGACTGGACAGAAAAGAACTTGGACCTGAACCTAAAATTATTTTCTTCTTTTAAATACTATGTCAATGACTTAAAATTGAACTGAATTACATAAGTAATGTTTTCTCTATTTTTGTTTTCTGTTTGTTTGCTGTTTAAGTAGTCATGATGGAAGTCTGGAGGATGTATAGAATTTTGTGGCTAGAAGGGGCTTTTAGCTTTTTCAGCTACTCAGATGTAGACCAACAAAGAGCAATTTTTTACAGGGGGGAGTAATACTGGGGATCAAACTCAATACAAAATGCTAGGTATACTACTGGTTTATATTCCATTATTTTGAGAAAGGTTCCTACCAACTGGCCTCAACTGGCCTCACACTTGCATTCCTCCTGCTTCAGCCTCCCAAGTAGCTGAGTTTTCAGGTGTGTGCCACTTTGCCCCACTCTAAGTGTCTGTTCTTCATAAGTCATACTGTTAAATCCATCCTCATGAGAACTAAATGCTTAAAGCAGAATGGACCAACCTTATAAAACTGGCATATTTAGCAAAAAAGCATTTAATACATGCAACATTTTAAAGGGAAATGTATACAGTACTGAAAGGCAAATGTTTTCAGGAATGTTAGAGGGAAATTGCAAATAATGTACAAATTCAATGGGGATTTACTGGCTATACAACTATTAAATATACACATTTTATACTCATTGAAGTGTTTTTAGACATAAAATATATTTTCTTAAAGTACTTGTCAATTAGGACCTTTGTGATTTCTTTCCCTCTTTAATTGACGGGCATTATGTTATGGTTCGGGGGTGATTTATTCACTTAATTATGTCTCCCAAAGACCATTTGTTACAGGTTTGGTCTACAGGATGGTACCACTAGGAGGTGGGACCTATTTGAAGATGCTTAGGTATCAGAGCAGAGGAAAGGAGGGCCAGGGGGTAAAATGTGCTCTCACTCTGACCTCCTGGTAGTTCTTGTAACGGGGTTTTAATTAAAGCCTCCCTTGGCCCTACCTTCTTTCTTTTGATGGCAGACCTGATCCCTGGCTTGCTCCCACACTCTGCCACTTTTGCTCACTACCATCTGTTACGTATCCTGAGGCGATGCCTTCAAGAGATGGCTCTTGCTACACCTGCACTAAGAAGTTTGGATTTTGAACCTACAAATCTGCTAAACAAACCTTTTGTGTTTAATAAAGCTAATTGCTTCAGGTATTGTTACAGACACATAACAGTGGTCAAAAATACACTCATGGGATGCCATCAAGTGAAAATAATGCAATGTGGAAACAATTTTAAGCAAAAGAAAAAAATAGAAAACATGAAATATATTAAATATTTCCAGAAAACAAAATAACCCTTAAACATATGGGATTATTTAAAATAATATCAAGGCATTAGTTTAATGAATGCCAACACCAGAATAATCAATTACAGTGAACCTGTGATATAAAGCATGTAGCCAAAAATTCTAGCCAAGAACAATGGCATGGGGTTCACTGGCTAAAAGCTGTGTTTCAGAATGATTTCATATCAAGAACTCAAAATTTTAATAAGAGATATGGGTTCAAATATAGTTGCTGGTCATGCTGCTAATGTAGTCATCAAGATGTAGGCATCAAGATAAAGAAGAAAGCATCATCCTCACATTGCAAATGAGAAAACGGAGGCACAGAGAATTTGAATAATATGCTCATAGACAAGATCACATAGATGATTCAAATCTCCACTAAACAAACTAACAAGACATGTATTGTTTTTATATGTCAGAACACATCCTAAGTCTTTATAATAAAATAAACCATATAGCAATTTCAGCTGAAAAACATTAATGATCCTCATTTTAAAGATGAGGGAACTGAGTCATAAAACATTTACATTCACATGATTACACAATTTATTTAATTTACACACATACCCCACTAATATCATGAGAATGCTGGTCCTCATTTTTCAGAGGAGAGTGTTATAGATAGAATTATACCCAAACAAAGTAGCATAAGTAGCAAGTGACAAATCTGAAATTCTAGAGTCATCTAAAGCCATATCTTCACCCCAGCCTGCAATTCTATGGTGTTCCCAAACCTTTCAGGAGCATTGGCACATAATATCTAGGATTGTCGTAACTTTTAAACTTATTTTCAAATTATTAGGAATGACATCCTTATTAATGTCTCTCAGAATTCATGAGCTAGTTTGTATTGCTCTTTTTGTCCTCAGCAGGAATTTATCCTACTGCTCCTGGGTGGCATTCTATTTTCTGTTGCAAACTCATTGTGTTGCTTCTGTGATTATTAAGTAGCTATTATGTCCCGCATTACGACTTTCTGTAGGTTTACCTGTTTTTTTCATGAAGATTTCTTCACTCAAATCTTTTGACTAGACTCCAAAAACGAGGTTCACAGGAGGCTTATCAGACTGCCTTCTAAGTAAAACATTGGCACGTATTATGTTACTACCTTGGGATCAAAGAAGGATACACATAAAATGAAATGACTTCAAGTGGGGAGCAATTACTGTATTAGAGCTAAGCTTTTTGGCAGACTGTAAAGTAAAAGAAAATAGAGAAGATATTTGGTTGAAATATCAGCCTTATTACCAATATAACTATAAGTGAATCATTTACTTCTGAGTTTCAATATTTTCAACTGTAAAGGGAATGTTAATCTTACCCCATATTTTCTATGGATTAGAAATACGATATATAAAGTGCCTTCCAAAGCAACTGGTAAAGATTTCAGGGGTTTATAGAAAGGTCTATGGATAAAATTCAGCGTTTAAAAATTTGCATGGAAATAAAAATTTTAACTTTGTTTCCACTAATCCAAAAATTTAGCATTTAATTATAAATATAAACAACACAGGTAATCCACTAGAAGTATCTTCACAGTACCTTTGTTACTGACAGAAAATACAAGTGTTTTCATATCATAGGTGTTACAGATATGAAATATTTTCAGTCACTACTTAGAAATTATGATGTAGGGTTCCTTTTAGTACTAAATAGTGGCCTTCTCTATCTCTTCTGACTGATTTATGTTTGAAATCTACTTTGTTGGCTATTAGTATTGTGATGCCAGCTTGCTTTCTTGGGCCATATGCATGGTAGATTTTTTTCCATCCTTTCACCTTCAATCTGGGGTTGTCATTGCCTGTTAGGTGAGTTTCTTGTAAGCAGCATGTGGTTGGATTTTATTTTTTTGATCCAGTCTGCTAGTCTTTTTTTTTTTAATTTTTTTTCTGCTAGTCTTTTTAGTGGTGTCTTTAAACCATTCCCAGTGTTTTTTGTTTGTTTGTTTGTTTTGTTTTGTTTTTCAGGGCTGAGGACCAAACTTGGGGCCTTACGCATACTAGGCAAGTGCTCTGCCACTGAGCTAAATCCCCAACCCCATATTCAGTGTTAAAATGGAAGTGTGTAGTTGGTTCATAGTCATTGTGTCTTATTTAGCTAGTTCTGTGGTTGTCTTGGTTGGTTATTGATGGGTGATACTTTTACTGAATTTCCTCTGTTTGTGGATTTTGGGTATCAATTACTTGTTCTTCTGTCAGGAGTGTTTCCTTGAGAATTCTTTGTAATGCAGGTTTTTTGTTTACGAATGCTACCAGTTTTGTTTTATCATGAAAAGTTCTTATTTCTCCATCAAATTTGAAGCTGAGTTTTGCTGAGTTTAGAATTCTTGGCCGCATGGTATGGACAGTCAGACATTGAGAGATATCTTTCCAAGACCTTCTTGCCTCCAGAGTCTGGGTTGAAAAGTCACAGACAATTCTTATCGGTTTACCTCTGAATGTTATTTGGTGTTTCTCCCTTGCTGTTTCAATATTGTTTCCTTGGTATCCCTGTTGCACATTTTGAATATGATGTGTCTTGGTGAGTTCCTCATTTGATTAGGCCTATTGGGTTTCCTATAAGATTCTTGGATGAGCATGTCTGATTCTATTTTTATATGAGAAAAGTTTTCTTTCACAATTTCCTTGAGTATGTGCCTCATACCATTTATGTGTGTCTCAGTTTCTTCCTGTATCCCAATTACTCCCAGATTGTTTCTTCTATTTCATCCCAGATATTTTTAAAATTCTGGTCGTGTTCCCTTAGTTGTTTTTCTTTTTTGTCATCAGTGCGCTTAAGCTTGGTCAGCCTGTCCTCATTGTCAGATGTTCTTTCTTCCATAGCAGAGGTTCTATTTTCTACTGAATTTAGTTTATTATTAAATTCTTCTATGGTCCCTCTCATGTCATTGATTACAGATTTTAGATCTGATACATCCTTTTTGAGAATATCAATTTCTTTAATGATTGAGTTTCCCAAATCTTAGGTTTTCTCATTTATTCCCTTCATTATCTCTTCTTTTAATTCATTGTTTCTTTTGTTATTAGATTACTGATAATTTGTTCTAGATTTTCATCCTGATCCCTGGCCAAAGCCCCCTTACTAGGGAAGTAGTGGGATTGATGTGAACCTTTTCGAGTTTGATTTCTCATTTCTGAAGAGATTTTTCTTAGCATTTGACTGGAAACCCTTTGGGGAAGCAATATAGGACTCAGGGGTTCTTCTTCCTTTTTATTCTCTAACCCCCCATAAGGACAAAGCTGTTGGATTTAGAATTTTGTCCAGACCCTTACTTGGGATGGGGTATTTATAGGAAAGTTGAGTTCAGAAGTTTAACCCCTTTACTGTGAAGTGTTAATTACCCTTAAAAGTATCCAACGAAGAAATAACCATAGTTAATATTTACTCTCCAAACAACAGTGCACCCAACTATGTGAATAAATTACTTCATGACATCAAACCACTCGTGGACCTTAACACTGGGAGACTTCAGGACTCTTCTGTCACCATTAGACAGATCATCAAAACAAAAAAATCAAAAAAGAATTCATCAGTCTAAATAACTCCATAAATCAAATAGACTTAACAGACATATATAGAATATTCCATTCCAAATTAGCAGAGTACACCTTCTTCTCTGCAGCACAAGGATCCTTTTCCAAAATATATCAGATTCTGGTTCACAAAGATAATCTCAGCAAATACAAAAAAGTAGTTATTATTCCATGTATCCTATCAGACCACAATGCCATGACCCTGGCAATCAACATTAAAAATCATAACAGAAAACAAACATACTGATGGAGATTGAATAATACCCTATTAAATGAAGAATGGATCCAAGAAGACATGAGAGTTGAAATCCAAAAATTCTTAGCAGAGAATGAAAATGAGGACACAACATATTGAAACCTCTAGGACAGTATGAAAACATTCCTAAGGGGAAAATTTATACTACTGAGTGCCCATATTAAAAATGAAGAGAGATCCCAAATAAATAAGCTTATGCTCCATCTCAAAGGCCTTCAAAAGTAAAAATGGCCATTTGGCCAAAGCACTAACCCCAAAGAGACCAGAAGACAGGAAATAATCAAGATCAGAGCTAAAACCAATGAAATTGAGAACAACAACAACAACAACAACAACAAAAAACAATAAAAAGAATTAGTGAAACAAAGAGCTGGTACTTTGAGAAAATAAACAAGATAGATAGACCTTTAGTGAATCTCACTAAAAGAAGGAGAGAAATGAAGCAAATCAATAAAATCTTCAATGAAAAGGGAGCAATCACCACTGACTTCACGGAAATCCAACAAATTATAAGTTCATATTTTGAAAACCTATACTCCTCCAAACTAGATAATTTGGAAGAAATGGATAAATTTCTAGACCCTACAAAATCCCTAAATTGACACAGGACCATACTGAATTCCTAAACAACCCAATCACAGGCACTGAAATCCATATTGCAATTAAAAGTCTACCAAAGAAGAAAAGCCCAGGACCTGATGGCTTACCCACTGATTTTTAACACACTTTTGAGAAGGAACTAACACTTCTCTTCGTTAAGTTATTTCAAGAAATTGAAAAGGAGGAACTCCCCCAAACACTTTCTATGAAGCAACCATAACTCTGATACCAAAATCCAAGAAGGATACATCAAAAAAAAAAAATTACAGACCTATATCCTTTATGAACCTGGATGCAAAAGTCCTTAATAAAGTCCTAGCAAACCATATTAAAAAACTTAGCAAGAGGATAATCCATCATGATCAAGTGGGCTTCATCTCAGGTATCCAGGGCTGGTTCAACATATGCAAAACAATTAACATAATTCACCACTTAAACAGAATCAAGGACAAAAACCATATGATCATGTCAATGGATTTGGAAAAGGACTTTGATAAAATTCAGCACCCTTTTATGCTCAAAACTCTAGAGAAGATAGGGATCAAAGGAACCTTTCTGAACTAAGTAAATGCTACATATGCTAAATCCTTGGCTAGTATAATACTAAATGGAGAAAAGTTGAAAGAATTTCCACTAAACTCAGGAACAAGACAAGCCTGTCTGCTCTCACCACTTTTATTCAATATCATTCTTGAGACTCTAACAGGAACGATAAGGCAAGAGAAAGAAATCAAAGGGATATTAATAGGAAGAAAGGAAGTCAAACTCTCCCTTTTTGCTGATGATATGGTTCTGTATTTGGAAGATCCAAAAAACTCCACCAGTAAACTACTTGAACTTATAAACAGGTTTAGCAAAGTGGCCGGCTACAAGATCAACACCCATAAATCAATAGTATTCCTGTACACTAACAATAAAAGGGCAGAAGAAGACATTAGGAAATCAGTCCCATTCACAATATCCTTGAAAAGAATAAAATACTTGGGAATTAACCTAACAAGGGAAGTCAAAGATCTCTACAACAAAAATTATCAGAATTGAAGAATTATCAGAATTATTCATTGAAGAATGAAATCCAAGATGATGTAAGAAGATGGAAAGATATTCCAGGCTCTTGGTTAGGCAGAAACAGTATAATAAAAATGGCCATTTGGCCAAAGCACTACATAGATTCAATGCAATCCCCATTAAGATACCAATGTCATTCTTTATAGTTATAGAAAAGGTAATTCTCAAATTCATTTGGAACAATAAGAAACCCAGAATACCCAAAGCATTACTAAGCAAGAAAGAAGAAACAGGCAGTTTTGCTATAAGAAACCTAAAACTATACTATAGAGCTGTAGTAATAAAGACAGCATGGTACTGGTATCAAGATAGGAAGGAAGACCAATAGAATAGAATAGAAGATCCTGAAATAAACCCTCAAATCTTAAAGCATCTGATTTTTCAGAAGGGGGACAAAATATTACATAGAGGAGAGACAGCCTATTCAACAAATGGTGCTGGACAAACCGGTCAGCCACTTGCAGAAAGTTGAAATAAGACCCTTATCTTTCACCTTGTATGAAAATCAAATCAAAATGGATCAAGGAGCTTGGAATTAAACCAGCTACCTTGCAACTATGGAAGGCAAATTAAGGTCCAATACTTCAGCAATTGGGAGTAGGCAAAGACTTTCTCAACATACCTCCTAAAGTGAAGGAAGTAAAGTCAAGTATCAGTGAATGGGATGTCACAAAGCTAAAAATCTTTTGCACTGCCAAGGAAATAATCAAATTAGTCAAGAGGTTTCCTACAGAATTGGAGAGAATCATGGACTGTGATTCTTCTGACAGGGGTCTTATATCCAGAATCTATAAAATCCTCAAAAATCTCAACTTCAAAAACACAAACAATAAATGGGACAAAATACTAATTAGAAACTTCTCAACAGAGGACATTGTCAGGCCAATGAATACATGAGAAAGTGCTCTAAATCACTAGCAATCAGAGAAATCCAAATGAAAACTACATTAAGATATCACCACATAACAGTCAGATTGGCAAAAATGAAGAAAATAACCAATAATAGATGCTGGAGGGGTTGTGGAGAGATAGGCACTAGGCACACTAGCACACTGTTGGTGAAACAGCAGACTGGTACAGCCCCTCTGGAAAGCAGTGTGGAGAATGCTCAAAAAAGTAGGGGTGAGCCCACCATATGATTCTTCTGTTCCTCTCCTGGGTATTTTTCCAGGGGATTTAGAATCAGCACACTACAGTGACACAGCAAAATCAATGTTCATAGCAGCTCAATTTACAATAGCTAAATTATGGAAACAACCCAGATGTCCCTCACTGGATGAATGGATCCAAATACTGTGGCACATATATACCTTGGAGTTCTACTGAGCAATTGGAAAAGATGATATTGCAGCCTTTGAAAGTAAATGGATGGCTATGGAAGAAATTATGCTGAGTGAAATCAACATAACCCAGAGAACCAAGGATAGAATGTCTTCAGTCATCTGTGGAGGCTGGAGCTTGACCCCAGCCATTGAGAAAGGAGGTCAATTATCATATTTTAAATCTGGATAAGGTGTAATGACATACAACCTAAGACATTCATAGAGATATATTGGAAAGGAGGTGGGGGGAGGGATAAGGGTGGGTAATTGTGGTGAACTCTTGGAGGTAAATCTGATTTTCAGATATATATATATAAATTCTGAAAATTAGATTTATATATATATATGTATATATATAATTTCATTAGGAGCTTGTTTGATTGCTCAACAAAAATTTTCTTAATAAAAATAAATTATGATATAGACCTTCAATATTTTATTATTGTAAAGGAATAAATATCACTCTACTAGTGAATTCCTAAAAAGTATTTGGACAAATATGTTAGAATGTAATTGATTAACTCATGCATTTATTTCATCTATTTAAAGGCATTTACATTCTTCTGAGACAGAGACTATGGATATCTCAGATTGGCCGAAGTTTTCACATCAGAAAAATATACAAGAACTGAATTTCCTGATGGCTTTTCATACTAAGGAATCTTATTTCCTAGCACTCGATCATAAGAGACCATAGGAAACTGGATGGGCATAGAAGTGGAGGAGAAGCAGAGAGATATCATAGCACTAGGGAAGCTCCAAATGTTTGATGTTGGAAATTTAAGATGAAGTTAGAATTGCTTACTTCTCTTCTGTTCATATTATTTCAGAGCCAAAACTCAGAAAACCCTGCCAGTTGTCAAACAAACAGGTTTTTCCCATATTGAGGTATTGAATTCTCAAATGAGTTCAGCAGATAAATCTATGCATTCATCATTCAACACCATGAATCTTTCCTTTTTTCTTGACACAGGGTCACATACCATCTATCAACTGACATTTATCCCCCGTGCAAATGCATTGCAAAGCACCTTAATTAAAGCAAGAGACTTGGAAACCATAATATTTATTATAGTAAATAGTGCTTGGCCTCCAATATCTGACAGCTTTGAGTATATCCCTTTGTTCTCTCATTCACTGGATGAGTGTCAAAGTAAGTATCCTAGCCCTCTGATCCTCATTTCATCCATCTATAATGGAAATATCAATACCCATTTCACAGGGTATGTTAAAGATTGAATAGACACTCAATGATTATCAGTTACCTTCAGATTGTGCAGTCTCTAGTACAGCCAATGGCTTACTTCAAAACCCAATTTTTAGTTCCTGAATAATTCAATTGTTTCTCCTTAGGCTTATTTTTTTCTTCTGTAGATTTTACCTTTGTCACTGGACCCAGGTCTGACTGCTTATTGAACAACAGGATTATTGAGAGAAAAGGTGTTGAAGTAGGAAAGGTGACTTTATTTGAAAAGTAGGCTGCTGGCGAAGATAGCAGACTCTCATCCAAAGCAAGAGGAGGCTAGTTTCAGGGGGTTTATATAGGAGATGGGTGATAAAAGCCTGGTGGATGCTTTCTCATTGGTAGAGTGTTGTTTCCAGATGAATCACAGCTGATCCTAACTACTTAGATTATTTTTAGTTCTGCAAATCTTAATAACAAATACTATTATTTCCTAGGGTTATTCCCATACCTGACTAGTTTGCCCATGTGCAAATGGACAGGCAAAGGGAATAGCTGTTCAGGGTCCTGCTTGTTGATCACCAAACTCACAATAATGATAGAAAACATGCAGTAGCTAATTATTGTAGAAGACAAGGGTCAGATGAGGTTAAACAGTGAGTCTACACAAGATCTGGTCTTAATGCTAAAATTCCCATTTTCATCACATCATGAATTATTGACTATAATTGTTTTACAATGCCAATAGTGTTGTGAAAAGCTGATGCATTTTGAGGTTATATAGCTCCATATTTAAATTCCAGAACCACTGTGAACTAGTTTTGTGACTTTGAACAATCATTTATCATCTTTGATTTTCTGTTTTTCTTGTAAGTAAAATAGTTTTAATAGTGCTAAAGACATATGGTGTCATTGGGTTTTAAATTACATATATGATAGTACCTAGTACAGCAATGGATTTTAAAGACTCCTTTTCTGGTTTTAGAACATCATTACTCAGGGGCGATTGTAGGTGTGCTAGGAGGAGAAATGGGAAGCAGATAGTGACACATTACCACAAGTTTCATGGTTATCTCTAATGTTGGCATGCAATAGAATATTTGTTATAGTATCATAATGTGGAAGTATGTAAAAGAATAGTCTCCCACAAAACTTTGGCCTTAAGCATATGGAAATATAGCCATGGCAGTAATTCACCTAGATTCTACATCCTTATCAAACAACAATGAAAAGTTGAACACCATTTTTAATATGATTAATGCAACCAAGTCCAAATGATCTCTACCAATTCTAACAAAGAAATGAGAATATTCAGAATTTTATAATACAAGTTTCACATGATCTCACCTGAGGTTTGTGATGACCCATGTGGGATGAAATTTGTTTTTACAGGTTTTATGGAAAGATAACTAAGTTTTGGAGAGGCTGTTATTAACCCAATGTTATAAAACTAGTGAAACTAAACTTAAATTGAACACTGAAACCAATCTTCCCCTATTTTGTAGTGATGGTCTGGGAAGGAAGAATAAGTTGTTATTGCATAATATACTCATGAGCAATTATAATTATATTTATTTCACAGATAGAACTGTGCCTAATTTTCTGCTTATTCATTCTCCCTTCCTTTTCCTTCTTTCCTTTATTTAATTTATTTTTTGGTTTGCTTCAGTGATTCACATGTGGTCATGTGGTGCCTTGTAAAGTTTTATAAACATAAAGAATTATTCCATGTAATTTTTTCACTATTTCTGTGCAATCATCAATATTAGCAATAAATACATGTTCATCCCATTCATTTATATTCATACAGTAAAAAAATAAAGTTCATTTTCATATTGGAACCCTCAGGAAAGAATTTCCAGAGAGAGCAAAAGGCTTTTGCCCTATTTTGCACCTGATTAACTACTCCAGTAAAGGAGCTGGTGGTACAATTATGTTTAAGTACCTCCTCAAGGTGCTGTGCAAAAAACCCATCTGGTACAGTTAAACCCATCCACACAGGGAGGGGTAAATTGAATCATGTGAAAGTACATTTTTTAAATATAAAGTTCTTCTGCCCCTGCTGTTTATTACCCACCTGAAGTCATAAGCATTTTTTTGTGACACTCCAAGTACATGCTGTATAAATTATGATTAATATGGGAAATGAATTTTTAAAAAGTCTTTTTTCACACAGTTGTTACTTATCAATTGTGAAGTGCTTCTAAAAAGAGAGCAAAAGAAGATGGAACTCAAATTTTAAAAGTCATATGTCTGTAGTGCAGACTCCATATTTTAGTTAGGCTAAATGGAAACATTGAGACATTCCTGCTGTACATCACTAGTCATTCCCTGATGTGCCAGAAGAGTCTCGTAAAGAGGCAATCTGGTAATCACCTGTGTCATCTAACAATTTGCTAGAAGGAAGCCTCATTTATTTGGTTTTATTTTTTAGCACTTTTCCATGTGAAGATAATGTTAATAGACAGTGTGATTCAAAGTATTTGCCTCAAGTTGCTAATTATTCCAATCTAGACTACTCTCTCTAAGGTCCAGTTATGGCCTTGCCCCCAAGAGTTAATACCCATCTAAGCTTTGGAGCACTCAGTGTTTCAAATCCCTGCTTCATCTTTAGTTTATGGAACTATGATTATTTCTCCAGATATTTTACCTGATGCGGCCATTGTTTTCACTTGCCAGGCCAATTTATCCTGCACCATTCATTTGTTCAGTCAAAAGTATTGATTAGATTCCTGATGCCTATGAGACATTGTGCAAAGAAATAGATGGGGAAAAATATTCATCACAAAGAATTTAATCCCTAGAAATGCAACCATAATCCTAGATCAGAGAACTGGCTCCAGGGATTCCAACAAACCAGGTCAAGCTACCACCTCCAAAAACCGAACAGAAAGGGTCATGGTGGAAATCAGAAAAAGAACTTTCATCCACGTGGACATCCTGGGAAGGCAACATGAGATCATCTCTGTCCTGTCTTCAGAGTACTTGTATGGGTTTTAAGTTTAAAAGAGGAAGAATTGGGGCAGGGAGAAAGAGGGAAATGTAATTGAAGAGTTTCGGTCACACTGTGGACTGGTTGGTTGATCATTACCTCAGTTCTGGCTCTGGAGGTGGCACTGGAGATATTATTATCACTTTTGTGGGCTATTTCCATTTGTTGCTTAGGATGTTTATCAGCTGTGTGATCCTGGAAGGGGACAATTCAGTTCCCATGAGACAGTTTCTCCTCCATAGGCAGGATCAGTTTCAGACTGTGGAGATGTGCCTGAAAAGTCTGCTGTTTCTGGAAGTTGTAGGAAAACAACTAGAGATTTCTAGCTGCCACTCCAGGGGGCTGAAAAATGATGCTCACTGTTGAAGGGGGACAAGATAGATTAGGTAAATTTAGGGCTAATAATCCTTGTACTATCTGTTTTTAGATGAACATTGCTTGAATGATCAAAATACCTACCCATAGAGCTGAACAGATCACAAAGTTTAAGCCAATAAAGACATACATAATGAGGGCAGAGCTACCAAGTGCTTTTAGTTACGCACTGGGCACCTGCAAGCCTAGATAAAGAATCATTGCTTCTTATAAAAGGCAACCTAAGTCTCTTTATGCTAGAGTGATGTCACATAAAATCAGATATTTCAAGTACTTGAGAGAAAACTAGTAGTGGAACCTAGAGGGAGGACAAAGTTTCATCATGCTGAAATATTTGATGGGACTGGTAGGTCAATGAATGAGTGGTTAATAATTTTTAGTAGTGGGCATTTTACCACTCAAGCCTAGCCCCCACTCCTGAGTTGGGGGAATGCTGACCTCCAGTAGGAATCAACCTGCTAAATCCCTTAGAAGTCGCATTACTAAATACCGGGTGGGAAGGATGCTCACCTCCAGAGGGTCAGTGTGAGAGTCAGGAAAGGCTTCTTAGAGAAGGTTACTAAGTCAGTTAACCTGACATTGGAGATGACAGTCTGTTTATGACATAAATATGTGAGAGGATCTGAAGTGCACATGAGAGCTCTTTCCCAATATAAGAAGGATGAAGGTGAGAATTCACTTAGTGTATTACAAAAGCTGGGCAGGGTACATAGCTAGAAATAATAATAGTTAACATTTATCGAAGACATACTGTGTTCCAGATACTGCTCTAAATACTTTTATGTATTAATTCAATATTTATATGCTGTTTATGAGATATGTACTTTTATAGATGAGTTAACCAAAGTTGAGATTTGAGATCACACAAGGTAAAAAATACAACTTGAATTCAAACTGAGCAGTCCAATTTCAGGACAATATTCTTTATTATTTTAGGTGTCCACCCAGGAACTGACGAGGTCTCAATTATAATGGAGGCATTAACAGTGGAGCAGGACAGATATGTGTGTTGCTGAAAAAGTAGATTGAGGGCATGTAACAGAGAATAAGGGTAAATGAGAAGTGGAAGGAGGTCTGTAAGTCTCTGGCGTGAACTACTAAGCATAAATGGGTTCTTCAAGTATTTTCAGTGCAACAATTGCAGTCATTATATTTTCAGAATTGATGGGCAACAGTCAACACCTTGTTTTACACTGCAACTCAGAAATATCAGTTTATACCTGTGGTGTAAGATTTAAGTACTTTGCACATCTGGAGGAATTCCTTCTCTATGCATTAAGTTTCTTTCAGCACACTGTGTTGAACAGATTTTTCCCCCACATAATATATACAGAAAATAATTCTCTCTCATCAATCTCACAAAACCTGCTCGTCTTGCTTTCAGCTCTACAATGACCTTTTCTTATTGCCTGAGTAATGCCTGCCTAGCCCATTTTGTAACAAATACAGATTGCTTTCCTTCTCCTTCTGTCTGGTGATGGGCTGATTAATAGCAGCACAAGTGGTTGCTCCTTGAGATTAATTAATCACCTGTCATAATTGTTCAGCAGTTAAATAACTATTAATCTGGATGCTAGGCAGAGTGAAGGCTGACAGGGTTAGAAAGAAAGGAGAGCTCTTCCTGTAAAATTAGGGCTCAGCTTTTGCTAAAGTGCTTTTTGTGAAAGTCAGATTGGGTAATGGCTGGGAAAATGTCTTTTAAGGACTTTGTATATATGAAAGATTAAGGGATTATAGACCATTCAATGCTTATTATTCAAGCATTATATTGTTTCTCTTGGAATAACAACATAATCAGCATCATGTAAATAAGAGGTGGCATTGATCTAAGAGTTGCAGGTCAATACTTCTATTTGGAAAGGGATGTAAACTATAGGATAGAAAAAGAACCAAAGAAAGACACTTCACTGAAAACATGGGGACTATGGCAAAATTAAGAGAGCACCTTGTATCTCCCACATAAAGACAAGAGAAAAGAGGCATGGGAAATAGGACACATTGTTTTTTCCTTATTTTTTGTTTTTCCGGCCCATCAGTAAGACTGTATTCAGTTTAATAACAGTTATCCAGGCAGGTTAACACAGGTGAGATTTGCTTTTGGGTCCCAAATGTCCTGCTGCTGCTGCTGCTCAGCTTTGTACTATGGGGCAGCTAGGGAGCTAGTGGTGATGTTCTGAAAGACATAACACAGAAACTACTTCATAGATAGGACCTGAGCAGATGACCCATTCCTTCCCATTACCCAACATGCATTTCTTCCTTCCTTTTTTGTTTTTGTTTTTCTTAACAAGGATTTGGAAAGTATGTGGATGGGTGTCAGATTTGTGTGACAACCATTAATTGTTTGCAATATTAGAGATATATTATTAGATTATCCTTTGACACATTTGAGCCTGTTTTTCTATTCCAGATAAAGTTAGGAGAGATGAGGGAGGAAAGATTAGAAAGCTTATACTTGGTGAAATTCTGGAATCATGAAACACAGTGAGTGTTATTAATATCATTGATTTTGCTCCTACTATTGTTAGTACTGATAAGACCCATTATCAAGACAGTTAGTGGTAAAATGAAAATTTTATCTTCTTCATCACTGTGTCTTGCCTAATGTTTTAATTGATATATTGTAAAACTATTCTTAATAATTCATTTAAAATGTATTCAGTCCTATTGATAATGTTACCTGCTCTGGGGATATGCAAACAGAGTGAGATAAGAGACTTGGAGAAACTCTTTATCATTCATTCTAAATATGTGAGAACAGCCTACATATTCTCTGCAGTATTCAGATTTGTGGTTACACTAATCCACTGAGGAATCATCTTGTATATCCTAGGACATTGATGTTTTCCTTCTGCCAATTTCTGTTTCCATGGAATATCTACCCATTGTACCAAGGCTTATCCCTCTGGGCCTCAAAATACTGGCCACTCATTTTCTTCCCTATTTTTTTTCTGCATTTTAACAATAATATAATCCTTATATTAAGACCAAACTAAGCCCTTTGCCTGCCTTAAACTCAATCAAATCTCAAAGCCCTAAGGTTTGAAGTAGATAATTAAAAATAGATCAGAAGAAGTGGGGATAATAGTGCCTATTTAGGGAGTATATAAAATTGAAGGGAAGAGCATGGATTTTAGAATGGACTAAGTTCAAATCCTAATATTACCTGTTACTAGCCTAATTTCTTTGGTATTCGAGAAAACTCCCATTGTCTCTACTTCTTCATCTGTAAACTTGGGATAAAATTGTTTGCTCCATTGGACTATCATTGGTATTTAGCTTTTGAAAGATTAAACACTATGAAATTATCACTAAGTCCAGAGTTAGCACTTAAATGTTAGGAACCAGAATTGAGCAGAACCCTGTCACACATCAGTAGAAACTATACTTTGTTAGTAACACTCACTCCTCATTGTATACAAAGTCCTTCATTGTCTGGCTCCTATACAAACCATGCTCTACAGCCTAGCCATATTGAGTTGAAATATCAGATTCTCTAAATATAGTATTATATGTTGAATTGATTATCTCCAAAATTCATATATTGAAATTTACCACCCAGTACCTCAAAAGTGACCTTTTTTTGTAGATAGGGCCTTTACCTATTAAGTAAGTTAAAATGAGATCATTAAGGCAGTCACTGATTAAATAAGAATGGTATAAATTTGAGCACTGGCATGCACAAGGAGAACATACCATGTGAAAATGAAGGCAGAGACAGGGTGACACCTTTTACAAGTCAAGGGGTGGCAAAGACTGCCAGAAAATCAGAAGAAGCCAGGAAAGAAGCATGGGATGGTGTTTTCCTTGCAGCTATCTGAAGGGATCAACTCTGTGGACTATTTGATCTTCCCTCTTGAGTTCCAGTACTAGGAGACATTAATTTGTTACAGCAGCCCTAGTGAACTGCATTATTTTCTTTCTAATTATTTTTTCTGTCTGCAAAAAACATGTGATTTTTTCCTTCCAATAAATCTCAGGAAAGATTGTTTAGAATGCCCTTTCTTATATACCATACTGAAAAATTAAGACAGTTAAGAGGGTCCAGGAAACTTAGAATATATGGCTAATATCCAGATCTTCCTCTTATAAAATATTAATGCATATTATTTGAGAGTAATAGACTATTTTGAAGTCATAATTCATTGGTGGAGCTTAGTGTGTGTACACTTATTTTCTATCTACTTTCTCTTACATTGGTCCCAAAATACTTAATGCTATAACAAATATAGCCACAATGGATTCCCAAAGTTCAATTACTTTGTACATAGAAAGTAAAAAGCTTTTTATGTACATAGAAACCACTGTGTGGCTATTTGTTTATGTGAGAGTCAGCCAGGGTTGAAATCCATTTGAATTATGACAAATGTCTAGTCATCATATTTAAGCTTATTAGTGAGCTACAGATATAAGCAATACATCTTTCAGCAATGCCTCAGTTATTCTGAACCAAGTGTTTGTGAGACTTGACCTATAAATTACATGTTCAAGAACACCAGAATTTAACAAAAGAATGTATTATGATTAATGGTCTGGTGCCAGTGGAATTAATGATTTTCTATTAAGAAATACTATACTCATGAGTCTTGGTCAGGAATGTATGAGAGATTCCATTAAGCCATTTACTCCTAATAGATTGCTTTTTTATTACAAGTCTGGTATATCTAACATGTGATTTAAACCTGAATGCAGAGAAATCTAACTGGTCCCACATCATATTCCTCAACAGGCATCTGACAAGGAAGAATGACAACTTTTGTTCATATTCCCATTTTGCTTTCAATATAAAATAAAAATTCCTTAAAATGGCTTATGTTTTGCCCTCTCCCTACTTTAGCAACCTCATGTCCCTTCCATTATCTAACACTCTAGCTATTGAAATCTTGTTCTGTTTGATGAATGTATCAATCCATTGCAAACTCCTGTCCCTTCAAAATGGTACCCTCTTTCCCTGGAATGTTCTCTAGCTACTTGCATGCTAGAGTGCTTTGGTTCACAAGCTGTCTCTTCTAGGAAACCTGTGCTGATTACTCTGGATGTCAATATGTTCTTTCTCTTTTGCTCTCATTCATTTCTTTTTGTGTTTCCAATCATGTGTTATTAATACTCTTTATCAGTGTACTTCTCCTGTAGACTATTAGATTCTTAAGCACTTCTATTTTCATTTTCACATTCTCGTGGCTTCTTGTGGACAAGATTTTGTTTATATCAAATCTCTATACTAAACACTCCACATAATAATTTGTGCAGGGTGATCTCTAAGTTGGCAAAAAATGAACAATTAATGAATGACTAAATGAAGGAGTAAATTACTGGAAAGATGAATGTACACATTGTGAATGGATCATTTTACTAAGATAATTTCTTTATATTACTTTAAATTAGCTGTATTCATGGGTCATCAGAATGAAGTCACTATGACTTGTATTGGAATTTCTGTGTAAGTTTTAGGATAAAGTTATGCCTTGTCAAGTTTTTGAGCGAGTAAAGCTTTCTACAACTGGAGCAGAAAAGAAGGTCCCCAACAGAGAAGACTGAAACTAGTCTCTGTCTCTCTTTCCATCTGTCCTAGGGAAGACTATGAAAATGTAAAAATTATTATCAGTGGTTTCTTATAGGTTTCATCTGTGCTAATCAATGTTGACAGTCAGTAGTCCTGGCAGATAACCTCAAGGAAATGAGGAACATGGAACTAGAGTTGGTCTACTTGGAGTTCATGTTGATAATGAAGGTCCTATGGACATTGGAAACAATAAACCTAATTGTTAAATTAACATTTGGAACAGCGATAGCTAACCAAATCTAACGATTCATGCTCCTTTCTGTAGTGTAGATGTGTTCTGGCATGGAAATGTACAAACAGAAGCTGCAGACTCTTGTCCTCATACATCAAAGTAGAATCAAATGAACATTGTGATTTCTTACCATCAGGGTGCAAATGGAAATGATGTGTGCTACTTCCAAGTTAAGAGTTTAAGAAGGACGTATGATTTTCTCTCCATATTGTCTTTCTGTTTCTACCAGCCTAATGTCAATGCTATCATCGAACTTAGAATGAGCAGTTTGGGATGCTGTGGAGAACTGTTTTACTCAAACAAATATTTGGTAAAATCATACATCTGTTCGTTTTATAACTCTAAGGGAATTGGTTAAATTAAGCCAGAATGTTTGAGTGTTAGTTGTTACTGTCTGTCTGGGATGTTAAAAAAAAAAATAGAATTGGAAGATTTTCAAACCAAAGTCAAAAGAAATAGTGAAATTACAATGATAAAAGGACATTATAGGCTAAAATAGTTTATTGTTTTTGGCCCTCAAATAGCAAAGTCTAATATTGTAAGAGACTTTGGCTAACAAAAAACAAGCCTCCATGAACTATGTTGCTTCAGCTGTGTGGAAAAAAAGCACATTAACATGATACATGCCACTTACTTATGTCATTGATTCAGGTGACTTCACAATGGGTACTGCTAAGTTAAAGATGTACTTATTTGGATAAGAAAAAAAAGCATATTTGAGAAATGTGTCAGGAAACATTTCTTTGCAGTTTTAACTCATTTCATTAGTGAATTATAGTTACAGATAACAGTGGGGTTAGCTCTTTTTTTAAAGAGGGAACAGAGAGAGAGAGAGAGAAGTAATTTTTATTTAGTTTTTTCATGTGACTTTCATTCCTTGGACACTTTGTTGTGTACGTGGTGCTGGGGTTCAAACTCGCATACTTGTGCATGCCAGGCAAGCACCATAACTACTGAGCCACCACTTCAGCCCCAGTGGGGTTCATCTTGACATATTTATATGCATATAATGTTGCTCTATTTTAGTCCCCTGTGTTTCCCCTTTGTCATACACCATATCTTGCCTCTACTCTATTGTTTTTCCTTTTAATACTTTTGTTCTGTTTAGACTGGTGCTCTATAGACATACATAAAAATATAATTTTTGTCATATACTCATTTATGCACATAATATAATTGAGTCAATTTCATTCTGCAGTTCCTCACCTTTCTCATCCCTCCTTCCTCCCCCTCAGTCCACTTCCTCCACTATTCACCCTTTTATTTTCATTGAATCTCCTATTTTTAATTTCTTACTTCTCTCTCACTTCCTAATATGAAAGAAAGCATTCAGCCTTGACTTTCTAGGTTTGACTTATTTCACTCAGCACGGTATTCTCCAATCCCATCCATTTACTGGCAAATGACAGAATATCATTCTTTATGGCTGAATAAAACTTCATTGTGTGTGTGTGTGACATTTCCTTTATACATTTGTTTCTTGACAGGCTGTATTGTGAATTTCACTGCTATAAATATTGGTATGCATGCATCACTATAGTATGCTTTTAGTTCTTTTCAATTAATACTAAGGTGTGGACTAGTGGGGTTATATAGAAGTTCCATTTGTAGTGATTTAAGGGATTTTGAAACTGCTTTCCAAGGAGGTTATAACAATCTGTAGTCCCACCAACAATTCATAAGTGTTCCTTTTTCCTCCATCCTCACCAACATTTATTACTATACGTATTCTTGATTGCTGTCATTCTAAATGGGGTGAGATGAAATCTCAATGTAGGTTTAATTTGTGTTTTCTTGATTGCTAAAGATGTTGAGTATTTTTTCACATACTTTTTGGTTATTTGTATTTCTCCTTTTGAGAAATGTCTATTTCAATTGTCCATTTATTGATTGGATTGTTTTTGCTTTTTGTTTTTGGTATTAAGTCTTTTGTGTTCTTTATATATTCTGGATATTAATCACCTCTTGTAAGAGTATGTGGGAAATATTTTCTTCCATTCTGTAGGGTCTCTTCATGCACCTAATTGAGGAAACAGTTTTTGATATGATTTCTGGACAATAGAATTAATTAGAAGCACATAGTTTTAGTTTAAATTGTCAAATTTCCAAGGGAATTGTATTGATAAAGAAATGAAAAGAAATAAAGAAAAGTCATTAGGGCATATTTAAAATGTATGCTGACGTTTGACTCTGAAATTAGTCCCTGGGTATCTAAATTTGCATGGGCACAGAAAAGGTTGGGATATTTTCAATTATATGAAAATGAGAGATAATGTGAGGCACATACTTTTAGACAATGAATCCAGAAATCACTAAGAACAATGGGTACAGGTGTTTCTTCCAGAGGGCTGCATCAATATCTGATACAGAACTTGTTCCAAACATGGGCCAGATTTTTTTTATAATGCCAGTTTTATATAATCTCATTACTGTTATTTAGACTAGTGACTACTATGGATTTCTTATTTTATTCCAGATGGGAGTTTTAAGTTTAGTTATTCTGTCACTGTTTGAGAACTGTACATTTGGTCATTAAGATTTAGGCAAATTTTAAGTTCATAGTGTGGTCAATGATACAATTAAATCTTCCCTGATGGGGGTTGGAGCAGCAGCTCAGTGGTTATGGTTCTTGCCCGGCGTGTGTGAGTACAAGTTCAAACCCCAACACCATTTACACAACGAAGTCTCAGAGCAAAGAAGCCCACATGAAAAACTGGATGAAATTGGTTTTCTCTCTCTCTCTCACTGCCCCTCTCTCTTTAAAAAAAAAAAAACAAACTTTCCTACTTTCCTGATGGAGAGACCATGGGACCATGGTCATCCAGAGGATTAGTATTTGAGAAGAGTGAGGAGATAGAGGGAATTCAGGATTTTCTCCTTGTAGGGTAAGTGATTATTTCCTACATATTTGGGGAAATGTGTACAAGGACATTGGATGGCCAGAAGGGTACATCTTGTTAGAGATTTTAAGGTACTCTGCAAAGTTCTGTTTCTCTTTTCATGGAATATAGATTCTTTTCTGACAAGCAGCCATCCAGTACAAACTGTTTTTCATAAGACCCTTGTATCAAAGTAGGACCATGATCTGCCTCTGATTAACTGGCTGTAAAAAGCAAAAGTATTATTTGCTAATTCCAGTCCAAGGTGATGAACAAGTATATCCTTGCCTTCTCTTGTCTATAAGTTGAAAGTTGTATGATGAAGAGGGATGAGAGTGAAGATATAGAGGTGAATAAGATGAAAGTCACAAATTCTATAGTCTAGAAGAGAAGGTAAAGCAATAGAAAGAAAATCAAGAATGTGAATTGTGATAGAAATTTGTACAAGATCCTACTGAGTTCCACCAGTAGTCCTTGGTACTGTTGAGATGGATGCGTCTTGATGAAAACCCAACTAACTTGATTTTTCATTTTTCTTCCATATCTGTTGAATAATTTTTAAAGAGTATGTTTTGGTTAATTTTGTCAGATAGTCTGGAAATACCATCTCAAAGACTAGGAGAGACAGATAATAGCAAGCATTTCCAAAGAGAGACATAAAGGTGGAGGCAGCCATATGTGACCATGGAGGCAATAGAACCATCTAGATTCAGTAAATATAAACATTTAGTGGAGAATGTTTAGGGACAGACAAAGGGTGAAATCTCAGTTTTTTCTGATATTTAAAAGAAATGGGAAGAAGAAGAAAGTACAGTTGCTCAAGAAAACATGTGTCCTACCAAAAGAAAAAAAAATGGAAACAGGAAGATTGCGCTATGATTCATCTTTAATCTTCTGGTGAAAGTTTTGGTAGGAAAAGAGCACAGTATTTGGAGCCTAACAGACTTGGGTTTGAGTCCTGAATCTGTCACTTGCCATGTTTATGGGTCTTGTAAAGTAACTTAATTTTTTTCTGTGTTGTTTCTTTGGATGTAACAAGAGCATGATAATACCTGCCTCACACAGTATGACAGTGATAAGCAGAGTATTAATCACTAACATTTTATTGTTGAACAGATATATTAATTGTTCAGGAACATTAAAAGCATTGAAGTTATTATTTATTAGACATATCAGAGGACAACCTAAACTAATCACAGTTTTATTTATTCCTATAGCTTATTCAAGTGCAATGCTTTATTTATATCCATTCAATACTTTTAGATATTTTATGTGTGAATATAATCTAATGCTATATATTTACTAAATGAATATATTCCAATTTTATCAGTAAAGTGATAGTAATCTAAAAGATGTACTTTAGAAGATTTTATAGATGCAGATCTTAAATACTTAAGATCCATTTGGCCTGGTGGGAAGGTACTCTGACATAAAATGGGCACTTCCCTTGAAATTCTACCATTTTAAAAAGAGGACTAAAGAAATGCACACAAAATATAGATGTTCATGTACTAATCTTCAACCTGCCCTGGAATGTTTTTTCTCATTTCATGCCTCTGCTTCATGGACTATAGATAGGTTAAAACTCACACAGTTTTATGAAAGAATCTTTAAGAAAAAATTTGATAGAAAATTTTATGAGTTTTCTCTCCCAGGAATGAGGAAACTTTAAGAATCCTGTTACTATTTTATGAAATTTTGAAAAACCCTATTCTTGGTAGAAACCTGTAGTGTGGCTGGCAGTATTGTGGTATTCTGTTCCTCCTCTTTCCTTCCCACCATGAAACTCTGAGGGCAGTTCACAGACACAGGGAGATCCAGTACATCCACTTCTCAATCCGGTGATTTCAGAAGACCTCTTTAGGCTACTATCCTCATTGAACAAATACTCAAGTCTCTGGGCCTCTGAGAACTGCATTGGGAACTCTTATGTGGCTGGAACTGGGTTTCCTCTGCCTGGCATTTGGCGATACCTGGTCTTTTTCTGGGTCTGGGAAATGGGTTCAGTTCTTCAGGAGTTTTTCAGGTGTTATTTATCTACATCCCCTTTAGTTTAAGCAATTGATCTTTCCAAAATTTAATGTGTGCCTATTTCCCTCAGTGACATAATTTTGCTAGCAACCATGTTGAATTATGGTAGGCAGACTGAAAAAAATTGTTACATGAACGATATTATTTTAGAAATACCAAAGAAGTTTAGAAAGAAAAAAAATCTTAAAAGGAGATTCACCATTCTATCTTCTGAAAAGAAAGGTGACTTTATTTATTTTTGAGGCCACCCTCTTTCAATTCCATCTATCAGGGGTTAATAAGTACCTGCATTTTTATTGTATGGCTTAATGGAATAATCAAGGGATTGAGGTATTATTTAACATCGATCTGGCAGTTCTCTATCCTTTGGGAGTCTGAGATAATATGTGTGTTCCTACATTTAAGTCTCCTCCTTTCCCAGCGGAAGGAAGATAATTAACCTTTTAGAGTTTTAATTTTTACCATAAAATGATAACTTAGAAAAATATGTTTAACTATGTGTTTGCATAATGACTTTTGTTCTAGTTACTGGATGAGAAGAAAAGCTAGGGGGCTGGAGCAGTGGCTCAGCGGTTACAGTGCTTGCCTGGCATGCACAAGTATGCGAGTTCAAACCCCAGCACCACATACACAACAAAGTCTCGGAGCAATGAAAGCCATATGAAAAACTAAATAAAAAAAAAATTTGATTCTGTCTCTCTCTCACTGCCCCCTCTTTCTTTAAAAAAACAAAAAAGAAAAGAAGAAAAGCTAGATACTTAGAGGCTAGAATAATTAATTAAGGAATTTTTAAACATTTGGTTTATGAGTATAGGAATTTACAAATTCTATAAACACTCCATATTAATTTTCTGATAATAATTTAACTGTGAACCACTTGGGATGATTTCGTTTAGTTTGTAAGCCTATGCAGAAAATTCAGTTTGCACAATATTTTAGTGCATGATTTGAATTCAATTTTTCATGAACAAAGGGTGAGAATTTATATTAAAAAACTGTACAGATTATGTACTAAATATAAAAGTTAACAAATATGACATATCCACTTGTTTTTCAAGGGAAATATTATGTTTTTATAAAATAGTAAATTTAATATAATACATATATAATAATTTATTTGGTTTATTGATAAACTTCATTATATTCTTATTTTAATTAAAAGTTTTACAGATGTCATCTGTGTGTGTATATATATATATATATATATCTGTATATATATATACACATATGCCTTCAGTGTGTGTATATGTGCATGAATGCATGTGTGTGTGTGTGTGTGTGTGTTTGTATGTCTATTTGTGCATTACTTTGCTGAGGCTGCCATAACAAAACACTAGGGTGGCTTAAACAACAGAAATTCATGTTCTTACGGATTAGGAGGCTGAACAATCCAAGGTCCAGATTCTAGCCTGATTTAGTTTCTTGTGAGCACTCTTGTCCTGGCTTGTGACAGCCAGCTTCTCCTAATGTCCTTACATGACAGAGAGAGAAGGACAAGTTTTCTGGTAACTTTTCTTGTAAGGGTACTAATCCAGTCATGACAACTCTACTCATAACCTCATCTAACCCTAGATTTCTTCTAAGAGGCATATTTGAAAATACCATCACATTGGGAGTTAAAAAGCTTTAACACATAAATTTAGGGTTAGTACAGTTCTGTATATAGCAATCTCTATTTTAAACAAAAGGAACTGAAAGGAAAGACCCTCTCTGCTCTTTTCTTTTGAGGACACTGATCCTACAGGATTAGAGCCTCACATTTATGACCTCACTTACACTTCATTATTTCCTTACTCCAAATACTGGCACAATTGGGGTCAAGGTTTCAATATATAAATTTAATTAAGTACATCGCAAACTAAATATGCACAAGTGTATGTGTGTGTATATGCTTTCTTGTTAATTGTGATATAAATGATACTCAAATGGAGTAAAATTAGACATTTTCAATGTAATGACTAAATTATTCATGGATTAAATACTCAAGCTATAACACTATTTTATTTTTTATTTAATCAGTTCTATATAATCCTTACACCAACAAAACAAACCTTGTCTTTAAATACTAATTTCATACCTTACCTCCTTTGACAAACTCCTGCTCAAATCTTAAGTTAATAAAATATTCAAGTGTTTTGTGTGTGTGTGTGTGTGTGTGTGTGTGTGTGTGTTTAGTACTGGGGATTGAACCCAAGCACATTTATCCACTGAGCCACATCCCAGCTCTTTTTATATGTTATTTTGAGACAGGGTCTTGCTAAGTTGCTTAGGGCCTTGCTAAGTTGCTGAGGCTAACTTTGAATTTGTGATCCTCCTAAGCTGCTGGAATTATAGGTGTGCACCACCATGCCTGGCTTATTTAAGTGTTTTTAATGTCTAAATATTATTTGTGAACACAACGATTTACCATATAAAATAAATGGGAATGGAAATGTAGAGATTTGTTTGACACTCTACAAATTTTAAGAAACTAAAAATATTGTAAGAACTCTTTCATTTATTCATTTAGAATAAACAAATACCTGACAAATCTAAAGAGGAATATTCTTCAGTGAGTTATATATAGATAAATACTATATCATAAATATGATTCAATATTTATTTACTTCTCATATTAAACAAAACATAATTTGTTTAAGTATAACATCTTGTACAATAATTATTTCTAAACTGATCTTTTTTCTTTGTTCTACCATGCTTATCAATCAGGACAATTAGAGTATAATTCATGATATAAATCAAAAGACCATGGAAATTTGCAATCTTCTCATTGTTTCTAATATGCTTTTACTCCCAGGAATCATTAATTGCATCTTAATTAATTCTGTTATACCATAAGAGAGGCCAGCACTCCCTTCCATTGTGATAACACAGTTAACATAACAGATTAGCCAGAGCGGTTCATTTTACCACAATGACAGAGATAAGTTAGACAGGATCTTACAGCCATTTAGAGGGAAATTCTCAAACTTTCAGTAGCTAGTGTGCATACAAAATAATTAAAAACAGGTATTCATACTTATACACAGATGTATATAACAGCACAATTTACAACAGCTGAAAGGTTTTGGAAATAGAAATACCTATCAGAGGAAGTGCAGATAAATGGAAAGCGTTATTCCTGTGCAGTGCAATGTCATTCAACGTAAAAGAGGAATGTGGTACTGACACATGTCACAGAGTAGATGAACCTAAAACTTTTATGCAAAGTGCAAGAAATGAGACACAGTGGAACAAAACATGTTATTCTGTTTATGCGAAATATATAGAATAGGTTCTTAAAAGCAGAAAGCAGTTTGATGGTTGTCAGAGACCAGGATGAGGAGAAAGGAATGACTTAAAGGGATACAAGATGTCATTAGAGGGATGATAAAAAGTTTTTGGAACTAGATAAGAGAAAATAATTGCATAACATATTAAATGTATTAAATGTCATTAAATTGCAAACTTTAAAATAATTATTTTTATGTGAATTTTGGCTCCAAATTCCACCCCACATCCATACACATACACAGGAACTAATATTAGCCAGCCTTTCAGGTTCCCTTAAACTTTCTTGCCTAAGGTGTTGCTACCCATTATAATCAGCTACCTATACAATAGCTCTACTCTTAGGTATCTAACAGACATCTGACATTTAACACTATTTACACATAATTTTACTCACTGCCTTATTTTTCTTTACATTCCTCTTCTTCCACGAGTTAAGAACTACTCTTCTTAATCCAGATTAAAAATAATGAAATCATCATCAATCTTTTTATTTCTGTTTTATTCTATGCCAATCATCTAGAATCCTGTTAGGTCTTACTTGAACATAGCTTTAGTGATTTGGTCACTCCTTAATTTGTTCTTAACATCCTTCTCAAAGCAACCTTTTTTTTTTTTCACTTGGATTTTTAATACCTCTCGTAGCTCCCTGCCCTCAAACATCTGTCCCAACCTCTCCCATCAGATGCCTAAGAGTAGCTTAGAAAACCACTCCCTTCTCTAAACTCTCAGACCTTCTTATCTGTGCCTCCTCCTTGCTGTTGCTCAAACAGCTCAAAAATACTTCTGCTTACACAACTTGTTTTTTGATTCTAACTATAATGTGGTCCCCCCACACTTTGTGTGTAGTTTCCTCAAGTCCTTCAGATTCTTAACCAAATGCCATCATTTCAGTAAATATTCAAAAAAAGCCTATTGCAAACTAATGGGAACAAGGGACCCACCTCCACTTCCATTCTCATTCTGACTGTCAACTGGATTGTTTCTTTTTAGCACATTAACTATAGAACATCCTTTTTCAAAATGCATGATGTCTGAAATATTATATCTCCCTATGTTTAACTTTCTTTGCCCTATTCTATCCCAAGAGCATACAAAATGTCTTAATAAGCCCTTGGGTAATAATGAATTAATGAAATGATATATATTCTATTGTATTACTCTATAGTACATATCATGAAAGGCAGAACAGGGTCTTGACTCTGCAGCTTGTGAGTTCTGATCTTTGACGATTCATTTCCAGCACTACTTAACTGCACATCTCTTGACATTGTTTCTGAAAGTAATATAGGGTCATTCTCAAATACCAGCATCCTCAAAATACTATCACTCTGATCTTTTGGCTTTGCTCCATCATTCTACTATGATGACTATGATTCAAAGACAGACAGTGCTGCTCCATGACCTTAAGCATCACCTCTGTCCTATCTGAGCAATATTAAATTACATACTTCCCTATCAGAAAGTCAGCTTCTTTCCCCTCCTTGCTCATCCTCATCTTGCCTTTTCATGTTTAAATACATGGTCCCCAACTGGCCAGGAATCTGAAGGCCTGGCCAGACCCAATATCTGACACATAGGAACTGTTCAAAACTCTTTTGAAATTTTCAGACAATGTGTTATAATTCTCTTCCTTCCATTTTGTTGGTGCAAGTCCTAAATTATCATTGTGGAAGCATTTACTCTGATATTACCTAAATCAGTGATCAAATAGGATATATATATATATATATATATATATATATATATATATACATACATACTTTAAAATTGCTAACTAAAACAAAATGGAATCTCTTCGGATAATTATTTTTGACTTCCCTATCTCAGGTACATCTGGTAAGAAAGAGATGTCTTGGGATATTTTGCATCCATCTCTATGTGTCATCTGAAGTTACATATGTCCCATATGCAGAGTATGTGTTAATACTCTCATCTTGTACCCTCTGTTTCTCTTTTCTTGTTCTAATATAGTAGCTAGATATGTCCTTTCATCTTTGTATTCAATTCTACTTCAAATTCTTTCAAACTAAAACTTGCCTTGAGTTGTCTGGTTGGTTCCTGTATCACTCGGTATGTGTAGATACATACATTGTCAACGATGCCAGACTTCCCTCCATTAGGTAAGAGGTACATACAAACATTATGGGCTTTTAAAGTATGTTGCATACTTAAATTATTCTTGTCAAAGCATTCAGCCTGATGCTGCAAACTGAGGCTATTCACCAGGAGACAAGTTATCTTCACACAAATAGTTTGTTCCTATTTTATTCCACTTTGAGAATGATGCTCCTGAATTTTCCAGGCTTTTCTGTACAATCATTCAGCATGATGTTATGACCAAAAGTGTACAAATAGGGGCTTCCATAGCCACATTAGATCAAAGGCATAGACCTTGTAATAGGATGCAGTTATATCCTACTTTCTGTATTATTGGAAATGTTTCCACTCTACATGAGGAGAGAAAACTGCTACTAGATCAATTACATAATTAGTTATTTTTTAAATTTTTTCCATTTTTTATTTGTTAAAGATAGTCTTACAATTAGGAGGGAATCATTGTCAACAATCAAGAACAAACGTATGACAAAGAGAGCCAAGGCTGATGCTATTCCATGGTTTCCCCTCTTGGGTTCCCCATGATTCTATGTTTCCCCCTACTTAACCCCCATGTTAATTGGATTTCTCATGGAAGTTGAAGGTTCTCCACTGAGTTAATTCTCCCAAACTCCCTCCCTCCAGCCTCCTTGATATCCTTCCTATTCTCTCCCCACTCCCTGCAAACCTCCCTTCATCCCCCAGCATCATAGGCAAGGTTCCCCCTGCTCTTGTAAAAATTCATACATGTTGAGGTTATAAGCTTAGCCATCTATCATACTGTTTCCAATTGTATTCTCGCTTCCACAAATAAGAGAAAACATTCTGCCCTTGAGCCTCTGAGTTTGGGATATTTCACTTAGCATAATTTTTTCCATATCCATCTACTTGGCTGCAAATGCCATAATATTGTTTTCTCTAATAGCAGATTAGAATTCCATTGTATTTATCAATTACATAATAGTTAAACCTACCCTCTTCTCACCTTATCCAGCTTGAATCTATTCCCCCATTAAAACACTGAGAATTTGCAATATTATCTAATTGTATCTCATGCATAGAACTCAAAAGCTAAGGTTTCATCACCCAGAAGCACAAAATTTGCAGCCCTTCCAACACAGGAACCATGAGTATTGAGACATGATCCTTTTTTTTTTTTTTAAGAAAGAAAGGAGGGAGAGAGAGAGAGACAGAGAGACAGAGAGAGAGAGAGAGAGAGAGAGAGAGAGAGAGAAGGAATCAATCTTTATTTAGTTTTTCACATGACTTTCATTCCTGGGAACTTAGTTGTGTATGTGGTGCTGGGGTTCAAACTCGCGTACTCATGCATGCCAAGCAAGTGCCATAACCACAAAGCCACCGCTCCAGCCCCTGAGACATGATCCTGTCATGGGCTTCTAATACAAGAAGAAGCCAGTTGCCTGAAAATGATATACTAAATAGCCCAACATTTTCCCACTGATGCATAAAAATATGAAATATGGAAGGATTTGATTAAGTGAAAAAGAAGTAAATATAAAATGAATATTCAAAAATTTGCATGTTTTTCCAGGTTATTTGTGAAGCAATGTCTTATTTGTGGAGTACTGTGTTCTGTTAATCTTCCTCTCAAGGAAACATTGTGGCACAGAGTTGTCTATGATAGCTAGTACACATAGAGCACTAAAGTAATTAATTAAGTTCTTTGGAGCTAGAATATGTTTTAAATGCAAATGCATTTTGTTAAGGTCTTTATTAGTGCAAGTAAATTGGAATTATTATTAAATATTTGAAAATATGGACAAATAAAAATAAAATGAGAAAATTATATTCTCAACATACAGATATAATATGATTTATTTTATCTAGATGCAATAATTTTTCCTTGTATTTGTGTGTGTGCATATGTGTGTGTGTGGTGTGTGTCTGTATGTGCATGTCTATGTTTGGGAATATACATGTATGTATGTACATATATAGACATGTATGTATTTTCAATGTAATAATGTAAAATTATAAGCTATTTTGAATAGTTTATGTCATATAATACTATTCTGATATATATATATTTTTTTAGTGAGAAGGACAGTGAGAGAGAGAGAGAGACAGAGAGAATTAATTTTTATTGAGTTTTTCACATGGCTTTCATTGCTCCAACAAAACAATTTGATATTCCTTACTAAAAGTACATTATAGGTATTTTTAAAATATTGTATGGAGATTAAAACTTTTGTCAAATTTTCCAGTGAATTAAATTTGTAAGCATGAATTGCTATCTAAAAAGATAGGAGAGATTGGTCAATGACTAAATAGTTACAGTGATGTGGGATAAATTCTGCTGTTTTATTCACAATAAAGCAGTTATCCTTAATGACATTACATACAAAATTTTAAAATAGCTACAGAAGAGGATTTTGAATATTCTTAGCACAAAGAAATGGCACTTCTCTGATGTAATGGATATGACAAAAAGTAGTCTGATTTGGTAATTATATTTTGGATACATGTATTGAAACATCACACTGTAATACACAAATAGTAATTATGTAATTACATGTTAATTGAAAAAACAAAATGGATATAGATGATACAATAGATAATATAAAGTGTTCAGATACGTGTGGTTGTAAGCTTTATGTTCTTGTTAGGTGTGTAATTTCTACTCCTACTAGTATCAGATGCAATTTCCTATTCTCTAGTTCACAAACATTAGATGTCATAATTTAAAAAAAATCTTTAATTTGAAGGAAAATTCTATTAGACTGCCATTTTCCTTTCTGAATGGCTATTATCTTCTATTGATTTATAGAATCTTTTCATATATTAAAGACTGAAATACTTTATAATCTACTTAGAACTTTTGTGCCTTCCAATTTTGTGGGTGACATTCTTGACATTTATCATTTATGTACAATCTCATCTTATTTATTTTTAGTACATACTAAGTATTCTACATTGTAAAATTATTTTGTTATATAATGTAATTTATAAATATATTCCAAAATAACATATTTCCTAAATGTAATGCTGTAGCTTTTGAAATTCCATGGAAGAATATAAATAACTCAATTAGAAATCTTAAATGCATTTCAGTCTTTCCATAATTTTCCCACACTGCAAATTATCTTTACTTCCTACAATGCCTTTAATGTTTGTATCTCAACCATACTAAGTCACTCACTATTTTATGAAAATACTTGAAAATTATACATGTTTTTTCTTGCTATTACTTTTGACTCAGTTGTTTCTTTCCATTCATTGTATCAAAATAATGCTCTATGTCTCTGGGGTCTAATTTAAATTGACCACTTTCACAAAAACACCCTAGGCTGAAATAATGGCTCCTTTTGTCTACACTTGCATAGCAGTGATTTTATAATTCTTCTTTTTCAAATGTTTTTCATAGTGCATTTTAGTTATACAGATTAGTGGGGTTCATTTTACATAATCATACATGCATGGAACGTAATTTGCTCCATTTCTCCATTTCAGTCCCCAATAATTATTATCATTGTTTTGTATCTTATTTTAAACTAAGTTATTTACATATTTATCACCTCGTACTTAACTCTAAGGCCCATCAATATACTCTTTTTCATTCTGGCACTGAATATTAAACCCTACCTAGAACACTACCAATTACATAATATGTTGTTAACAGATTTTGTGCCATGAATATAAATCATAGTTCTAGAAGTAGAAGTAGTCAAACAAGTGAATAAGAAAAGGGACAAATATATCTTTAGAGCCTGGCATACACCGAGTACCATTCACTATATTCGTTTATGTTCTGAAATCCATCAGTATTGGAGTTTTCTTAATTGCTCAGAAGTGAGAATGGAAAAAATGAAAAAAGAAGACATACTTGGTCCAAGATAACCTGGATAGGAAGCAGTTAAGCCAAGATTCAACTTGGGTACTTCTTCTTACTTGCCTATCTTACCTAAGTCTTCATGTTCAGGGTTTCTATCCTGTGTTCGAGAGGAACACGGTGATAATAACACACCCAAAACATTATGGGTCAATTCATCTACAAATATACTCCTGGCTGTAATTAGAAGCTATTCAAATTATTCATTATGGAGTTTTATAAGTAGGGATGTACAATCATGAAAAGTAAAATTCAACACAAGATGGAATGGGCCAAAAATAGCAAAGTAAAAGCTAGAAGAAAACAGCATCTTATATACTAGAATGATCTCAAAAACCTCAAACCCTGGCTGGGAATAAGACAGATATGGAGGTCATCTCAAGTCCTTGAGGCAAGCTCAATGCTAAGTTTTATCATACCACATCAAGCTGCCATGTAACTGTTCCAAGAATTTAAAACCATGCAAATTTTAAAATGACTTGCATGAATCCAACACTTCCCAATTTAAGGTACATTTTTACCTAATGTTGTCTTATGTAGTCTCACAATCCTGCCAAAACAGCAGAAAGGAAAACATTCATCTCTTCATTTATTGATTAATTAAATCATCCCAACACTGAAGCATTTATTCACATAGAAATTTCCCTAGGACTTGTTGAGTGTTAAGCAGAGCTCCGAGGGCTTTTAAATACAAATATGTAACATTCCTGTTTGAAGCACTGTTATTATTAGATCCGATTTACAATTTGAATCCATGCTTAGTGAATAGGCATAGGTAAACACCTAAAATTCTTAAAGGGAAGAATTGTAACAATATTACTTGATTCTCTAACAATTCAAAAATACAAATCTTGCCTAAAATGTTTGACAAAACTAAATAGATAAGTGTAAATTTTTTTTAAAAAAATGCAGGTGTTTGTGCCTTACTCCAATCTTTTTTATTTTTATTTATTTATTTATTTGTTTAAAAGAGAGAAGGACAGTGAGAGAGAGAAAAAGAGAGAATTAATTTTATTTCGTTTTTAATGTGGCTTTCTTTGCTCCGACACTTCGTTGTGTACATGGTACTGGGGTTCAAATCCTCATTCTTGTGCATGCCAGGCAAGTGCCATAACTGTTGAGCCACTGCTCCAGTTCACATTACTCCAATCTTATTGTGTATTTTATCTTATTTTATCATTCTTTCTCTTAGAACTCCTGGTTAAAGCCTTTCAGTCATTCTAGCATATTTTTTTCCATATTCCTCACTACTCTGACCAAAATATTTTGATTTTTTTTTGTTGGTATGACAGTAAGAACCCAGAGGGATGTGCTTAAAGTTGTAGAATTGGAGTGTGCTACCATAAAACACAAGATAAGTTGCTGCTATACTCAATATTAGACTAGAGTGTTCATTCCAAACTCAGAACACTTTTAGAGCCATTTCTGTTCAATGGAAGGACACTTTAAAAATATACATGGCCACCCATCCAAAGGTCATTTGGAAGACTTTCATCATGGAAAAATAACATATATAAAGAAACATATCAGTGGTTCTATATTATTTGCTGGGTTATTTTAAAACAGGAATAAACACAGTCACTACAACAACTCTTTGAAGAGTTCCATGATAATCTATGATTCAAACTGTGAATAATAATCAAATGATAATCAAAGGCATGCCTATCTTTGATACTGGAAATTCATCATTTCATTTTTCTGAGAACTAGGAAAATAGATGGTTATCATCGCACCATTTCTTTCCTATTGCATCCATCAACATGATGTGGACTTTTATGTATAATATTATGATGCTTACAATGTATACATTTTGCTAATGCTATTGAATAGTTAAACATTTTATAGTCCTTATAAATACAAGAATCATTGAATTCTGCCTTAGTATTTTTCTAATACTAGTGATGTGTATTTCAGCTGAAATGGAAATCTTCAATTTTAATAGTATAACATTAGATTCTAGTAACTTTAGAAAAGCCCAGTTGGCGAGACTGATATATAAAAGATGATATATGCCAGATTATAGTGAATTATAAAGGGATAGAGCATCATGTCTTTTTTTTTCTGTTGAATAAATATGGGAAAACAAGGTTTAATACCAAAATGTACTCATCTGTCCTCAATAATCAGTATAAAGGAAGTGTGTTCTAACCTACTGAGTGGTTACTCTATGCTATGTAATAACAAAGTATTGGTTATTACAAATAGGATATGTGGGGGTTGGAGCAGTGACTCAGTGGTATTGTAAGAACAATGGCATGTGCAAGGACACAGGTTCAAACCCCAGTGCCATGTATAAAACAAAGTGTCAGAGCAATGAAAGCCACATGAAAAACTAAATAAAATTGATTCCATCTCTCTCTCTCTCTCTGCCTGTCCTCTTGAAAAAAAAAAAAAAACAAAAACTCCCACTTCGGAGCCAAAATAATAATACAAAAACAATTATGAAATATGAGTAATTTCTTACAAATTATTTGCTCAGATTATGCCAACAAAATAATGAAACAGAGATGTTGAATGACTTATAGACCACAGAGAATGGAGAATGGAGCTATGATGAAAGCCCAGGTCTATGTGATTCAACTAACAATACCTTGTCTTAATTCCCTTGCCATCACAGACTACAGAGTAAGAAAGCTTTTGTCATCCAGAAAAAACATACCTGTTAAATAATGATTTGTTTCATTTGCAGATCAATCAAAATGTAATAATGCAAATCAAGACTTCTGATCAGTCTAAGATAATTAGATCTTCCATAGTGGTTTCTCATAATAATAAAATATCTAAATTGTTACATTTATTTATTCTGTCATCAAAATTAAATTTTATGATAATATAAAAATGGCAAACTTAATAAATGAATATTTCTACTCTTTCAGAACCCAAAAGCCTAGAACTCAAGAATCAGTTATTTAGGGATTATGTTTACTCCTGTTGACCAAAAGTTACAAAGACAAGATTTTTTTACTGAGTGGTTAATGGGGTAAAGTGTAGCTTTGGAGCAGCATTCTACTCCTACTTCAACATATCAACTCTTGGCTTCCTTCATACTAGAGGGTCCTAGAGATTCAGAATTGAGGTTCACTTTCTATTCTACATCCAGAGTTCCCTTCCTTAGCCATTTCCTCCCACCACTCCTTTCTTGAGTCTGTTAAAAAAAATTACATCTCTGCCTCTTCTATAATTTTTCCTTGAAGATGAGGTTCCACTCTGAATTTTTTCTCTCTGAACATCTTCAGCCTTTATAACTAAAAATTCCCAGGTGACATCTGTTTATGAATTATATTTGCAGTAATTGTCCTTATCTCATGCACCAAAACCATACCTTCTAATTATTAGGAAGACCTGTATTTTTACTAGGTCCTTCCTATGTCTCCAATATTCCTGATATCTTTTCAACCCTAAACTTACCTATATTTCAAATGTTGCCTAAATCTTTTCAGTCTATGGGTTCTTTATAAGATCATTTTTATTTGTATATAATAACTCTATAATGTATTATTCAAAATTGGATATTTTTGAGAATGAAAAGGGATTTACCAATAACAGAGTCCAGTAACACAGGTAAAAACAGACTGTACTGATCATGCTCTAACATTTCCCATTAGCCACCTGAAACCCTTTTAAGTACTCCCTAATATCTGATCAGAATTTGGTTTCTAGAGTATTATTTGGATGTTAGGAGAGTCAAGTTCTCAAAAACCATTATTGGGGCAATCTGTATGTAAATTCAACTTAAAGATATTATGCCAACGGTTCAGCCAAGATAGATGGATCTATCTATCTATCTATCTATGTATCTAACTGTCTTTATATTATTTTTGGCCACAATTCACAGTCTAGTTTATAATGAATTCCTCAGTATGTTTCAATTCCTATTATGTTTCAAGAAAGATTTGGGGGCATCAGTCTCACGGAGGAATTTTAGAAGTTTTGTTCTATTTTAATGTATTGTCAGAATTATCCTGTTTCTTAATGGCCATTGTCACAACAGTTTGTAGGCAAAACTGTAGCTATACTGTGAAAGATAATAGAAGACAATTTTAAACATAGTTGTAAAAATTTATATGCATTGTTTTTCTGTTCAGATGAACAAGTATATGAAATCAAGACATAGTTTACTCCTTTATACTACTGAGAAAATTGAGGTTCAGAGAATTTAAGAAACTTCTATGTAAAATTTCTCAGATTCTAACAATTGAAATGTGACTGAACCAAAACATAAAATCTGCATCTCTTGGAGCTGTATTTTGTGTCCTTCAAATATAACAAATAATAACTTTTCATTCCAGCAAATTTTTTTCAGTAGCCTTCACCAATACCAATGATAGAAACTTGAAAGTCATGGGTAAAACACCAAATCTGAATGACTATCACCAACCAGCAGTGACTCTCATAAAAAGATCATGATGAGTAAAATCAGCTTAACCCAGAGATCTAAGGGTTGATTGTCTCCACTCATCTGTGGAAGTGGGGACTAGACCCTGGACAATGAGAAAGTTGGTCTAGAAACATGAGTTAAATCCAGATAAGATGTAATGTTTTACAATCTAATACTATTTTTAGAGTTATAATGGGAAGGGGAAGGGAGGGATAAGGGAGGGTAATTGGGGGGGGGCACTCCTGGGGATAATTGCAATGTCCAGAATATATACACATCTTATACACATTTTATATTGTTTTGTTAAAATCTTGTAAGGTTGCTCAAAAATAAAAAATTTTAAAAAAGCCCATTTATTTTTCTTCTTGATGCATATATTTGTTTTCAATTGAATCAGTTCATTTGGGTGGGGGGATAGCATAACTCTCTGGTTTTGATACCTCAGTTTTCACCTTAAATTTATGTCCTTTCACATTATCTTATTCCTGGGGACATAAAGAGTTGTCTGGTACCTTTTAATCATTAGTACTGCCTTCTGAACAGCCTGGATTGTCCTGCTGAAGCTAGACACACCAGAGTTTCATTTTACTCTGATCAGCAATTTTACATACACCAATTTAGATTACTTTGCAGTTGTGGAAGAGCATCATAGTACTTATGTCCTCTTATACGAATTCAGTTGTGCTTTCAACCACTCTTCCAATTTGGAGGCTACTTCTCCACTGCTACATCGGAAAAGCCTAGACACATGCTTTTATATCCATCTTCAATAGGTCTCAGAATATAACATGAGCTGTACTGTGGTGTAGAAGAAAACAGTTTGGATTGAAGTTCTGCTTTCATCACTTACTACTTAGCTGATGATTGGCAAGTTCCTAAAATGTTCCAAGTTTCCATCTTATCTGTCCAGTAAGTATTGTGATAAAAGTTCTCTATATAAAAACTCTTGACAGAGCCTAAATGCTGAATAAGTAATGCAATCCTTAAAATAATAGTAACAATTTCTATTAAGTCTGAAAGTAATTAATATTATGCTTGTTTTGCTTTGTTTAAGGAATGCAAAAAGATAATGACTTAATAGCTGTATAAGCAGGGTTCCCTAGAAAAAAACCAACAGGATGCACATGCACACACAAATACAGCATACATAAAAACATACAAATATATATATATATATATATATATATATATATATATATATATACATACATATATATGCATACATAGTTTAACGAATTAGCTCACATGATTATGAAGACTGATTAGTCCACAGGTCTATGCTCAGGAAACTAGTGATCAAGCAGATCCAATGGTATAATTTCAGTTCAAATGCTGCAGGTATAAGACTGGGAAGAAGTGATGTTTTAATTAGTTTGAAGGTAGAAATAAAAGATAACCCAGCTCAAAGACAATCATACAGGAGAAATTTCCTCTTATTTAGGGGAGGGCGAGGTTACTATTTTTTTCTTTTCCTTTTTCCTTCTTCCCTTTTCCCTCTCCCACTAGGCTTACTCCTACTCTTCTTCTCCTGCTCCTCCTCTTTCTTCTTCACCCTTCTCCTTCTCCTTTTTTTTTTTTTAATTCAGGCCTTAAACTATTGGAGGGAACCTGTACATATTTCAAAGGAAAATCTATTTTGTCTATTCTACCAATTTAAATGTTAAGTATATCCAAAAACTTTCTCACAGAAATGCCTAGAGTGGTATTTGACCAAATATCTTTGTATTCTATGACCTAGTCAATTTGACTAACAGAAATAAACATTAAAGGTTCTCAAAATGGCGTTCATCCCACTGTCACTGACTCCCAGAAGCTCCTGAGATTCACCTCACCCTGCAAGACAGCACCCGGATTCCCACGGTAGGACAAAGCACCCTGTGTGGGGGAATATTATCCCCCGCTAACTCTTTAACTCCAAAGGAATAACCCAGTCCATTAAGGAATATAAAGGAGATATTAGTGGAGCCCTAGGCACTCTGCCCCACACCCCAGGGGGAGGGGAGCTGCTCCGGAGGGTGGAAACGGAGCGAGGGAGCGAGTTTCCTAACCAAACACCCTAATCTGGCTGGCTGCGAACTCCCCGAACTCCCCGATCTGACTGCTCATAATTTACCTAATCTTGCATAAAGTGCTGGGAATTAATTGTTCACATTAGCGAACTTCTAGTTGTTCCCACAGCTGCACACCACTGTGATGTTTCCCTGAATGCAGGGAGGGTTGCACAGCAAAAAACAAAAACAAAAACAAAACAAAACAAAACAAAACCTGAGCCCTCAGAATTACCGGCCAGAAAACCAGAATATATAGGCCCAAGCAAAATTGGGCCCTTTCCCAAAGGGTCTTTGTGGTGCTGGGAGTTCCTCCTACACTTCTGGCCGCTGCCCACGTAGCCTGGGTAGGAAAGGTTTCCGTGCAAGATCTTTAACGCAATCACTGCAGTCAATAACTCTCCACTGGTGCCCTTGGCTTACAAGTGCTGATTTTAAAGTCCTTTAACATAAGTACTCCCACCAGCTTGGGAGGGCGGGGCAGGGCGGGTCTCCCAGTAGCATTATGGGGCCTCAGTCCCCACAATCAGAAACAGAAGTTACCACCTCCCCACACCAACTGGCCATCTGCCCTGGGGGCTGTAGAGAACTACAATTCACCATTCCAACTCGCAAACCTCTGGTTGGCAACCTTCTGCCCTTCGGACCGTCCCCCTTCTCATCCAAATAGGAGGAGCCTGTGAACAGAACTTGCTCCAGCAGGGCTCATCCCTCTATAGGGGATCCTCTGCTTCAGCCTCTCCTTGAAATCTGCCTCAGGAAGTTTTGAATATATGGGGCAGCACGGACTTCCCCTTAGCATCTGAGCTCCTTGCATAACCAAGGCTTCATAGGCCTGGACCTCTCTAGTAGGGCCCCTCCTAGTGCTTGCAACTGAGAATCACATAAGCACTGGCACAATCCGGTCCTTCTTCTGAGGGTTTCAGTCAACCCCACAGAGCAGCTCTTGGGACTTCTGAAGATCACAAGACACCCAGAGTGGGTCACCAGTGATCCTGAGGAAGTGAGTCACAGGCTGGTCACTCTCCTTGGATCAGCCAGAGACCCACAAGTCTACAATAGGATCAACTTGGTTGTCTACAACTTCTGAGTCCCAGGTCCAAGAATTATCTAGAGTGTGGGTTGGCAGAAAACAACCATCTCAGGATTACAACCCAGGGAGAGCTGAATACCCTTTTGCAACAGAAAATTTTGAGATGATCCTCTAAGAAAAATCAGGCCACCAGATTCAACCAATCTGCTTCTCCCCCAACAAGCTCACCTCCAAAGAATCCCCACCTTGATGTCAGATTTGAACGCACCACTCTATGATACATACTTCCTGACCTAAGGGCCAGAAAATCTCAGAACTTTACCAACTAATTTTGTGTTTTTTTTTTCTTTTTCATTTCTTCATTTTTTTCTTCTTAATGTTTTATTTTATTTTATTATTTCTTTTTATTTTTTTAAATGGTAATCCAGCTAGAATATAATATTTTTAAATTTTTAACATTACTGTGGGTTTTTGCATTTTTTTCTTTCCTCTTTTTTTTTCTTTTTCCTCTGCTCCTTTCTTGCCTTACGAATAATACTGAATTTGGTGTCAATGGATGTAAATACTTATCTGTGTGTATGTATTGGTGATTGGCTCTTATTCCTTTAGGTCTTATTGAACCCTACTGCTAACCTCTTCCTCCACTGTACTCTGGTAATCCCTAAATATAAGCATCTTTCTCTCATTATCACCCCAAGTCTTTACCCTACCCGCATCCCAGTTCTATGTTTTCCTTAGTCCTAATAGAATAACCTACTCCCCCCTAATCCCTACTTCCCCTATACTCTATAACAGGTGTGATTTTTATACCTCCTCAATTCACCTCCTTGACTTCCTAGTCATTCCTTCTCCCCAATTTCAGAGAGACCCTAATACCTGAAGAAATTGACACCCTTCAAAATGGGTACTTGCTTGGTATCATACTAAGCAGTGAGAATTCTCTCAAAAAAAGCTATTACTATTGGTGCTAATCACCAGCTCATCTGTTTTAGTTGAAACAGATTAGTATTTGCACCTATAGCCTCTCAAATTCTCATAGAACCGTCTGGCATCTTTAGGTTTATATTGACCAAATAGCTCCTCTTCACAACGAAGCAAAGTCATAAGAAGCTCCAATTACTCCAACAAGAGTAACAAGGCTGAAATAAAAGACAAGCTCTCTGACTCAGAAAATGAGGAAAAGGGGAAATAACTCTCCTCAACCCCAGAGCTCTCCACCCAAGGATCCCATAGCCAGGGCACTAGATGAAAACCAAAGGCATTGTATCAGCATTATGATCAATAATGCAATCAAAGAGTTGAGAGAGGAAATAAGGAAAGAGATCAAAGAACAATTTCAAGAGATGAGAGACAACTTCTACAGGGAAATTAAAGATCAATTCCAGGAAATGAAAGATCAGCTGTACAAGGATATTAACATTCTGAAAAGAGATGCAGCAGAGCTATCAGGATTGAAAAACACGGTTAACCAATTCAAATCTTCACTGGAAGACACTAACACCAGACTAAACTCCACTGAAAATAGAACTTCAGTGCTTGAATAATGAGTATTGGACAATGAGAATCACCTAAACAATGTAGAAATCAAAGAAGAAAAACAAGATAAATAGCTTATATTACATAATCAGAACTTCCAAGTAATATTTGATGAGATGAGGTGTAATAATATGAGACTCATTGGCCTGGAGGAAAACTTAGAACAGCAAACAAGAGGATTCAAGAAGCTTTTAAGCGAAATCATAAGTGAGAACTTCCCTCATTTTGCAATTGATACAGAATACCACATCCAAGATGCTTATAGAACACCAAATAGACACAATCAGAGGAGAAACTCACCAAGACATATCACATACAAATTGAATAACAGAGAAATTAAAGAGAGAATTCTAAAAGCTGCTAGAGGAAAGCCCCAAATCACATTCAGAGGCAAACCAATTTGGATCACTATGGATTTTTCAGAACAAACAATGAAGGCCAGAAGAGCTTGGAACAATATCTTTCAAGTGTTAAAAAATAACAACTTTTAACCAAAGATAATATATCCGGCAAAACTCAGCTTCAAATGTGAAGGGGAAATTAAATACTTCAATGATAAACTCAAGTTAGCAAGATACATGAACACAAATCCTGCTCTACAGAGCATTCTCAAAGATATTCTCCATTCAGAAGAAAATTCCAATGACATTCCAAATCCTTAAACAAGGGTGAGTCAATAATCATACAAAAACTGACTTTCAAGATGACTCAAAACAGTGTAATAGATTCAAAGTCTGTGAATCAGCCTCCCATATCTATTCTATCCTTGAATGTGAATGGTCTCAATGCCCCAATTAAAAGACACAGACTGACCCACTGGATCAAAAAAAAAAAAAATCCAACAATATGTTGCCTGCAAGAGACACATTTGACACTCAAAAATAGACAGGCTGAAAGTGAAAGGATAGCAAAATGTCTACGAGGACTGTGACCTAAAAAAGCAAGCTGGTGTGGCAATTCTAATTTCTGACAAAATTAATTTCCAATTAAAACTAGTCAGAAAGGACAAAGAGGGTCATTTTATCATACTAAAAGGGACAGTTCACCAAGAAGATACAACAGAAATCAACATTTATGCCCCCAATTACAAGCCCCCCCCAAACATGTGGAAAAAAATACTTAAGGACATTAATCCCCTCATTGATCTCAACACAATAATCCTGGGGGATTCAACACACCATTATTTACTCTAGCCAGATCATCAAAACAAAAAAATCAATAAAGACATCTCCTATCTGAACTACTCTATTAATCAATTGGGCTTAACAGACATTTACAGAATATTCCATCCTAAGACAGCTGAATTTACCTTCTTCTCAGCAGCGCATGGATCCTTCTCTAAAATAGAACACATCCTAGTTCACTGGGATAATCGTAGCAAATATGAAAAAGTGGATATAATCCCATGTATTCTGTCAGATCATAATGCTATGATCTTATCAATCAACAACAAGAGAAACAACAGAAACTATTCAAATACTTGGAAATTGAATAATTACCTCTTAAATGAACGATGGGTAAAAGGGGAAATGAGAACAGAGATTAAGAATTTTTTGAAATTGAATGAGAATGAGGAAACAACATACCGAAACCTCTGGAACAGTATGAAGGCTTTCTTAAGAGGTTAAGTTATAGCACTGCATGCATACATCAAAAATCTAGAAAGAGATCAGATTAATAGCCTTATGGTTCAACTCAAACGACTACAAAAGGAGGAACAGTACAATCCTAAATCTAACAGAAGACAGGAAATTACCAAAATTAGAGCTGAAATCAATGAAATTGAGAACAAAAAAAGCTACTTAATCTATTAACAAAACTAAGAGTTGGTTCTTTGAAAGAGTTAACAAAATTGACAGACCCCTTGCCAACCACACCAAAAGAAAGAACGAAATGAAGCAAATCAACAAACTCAGAGACAAAAATGGGGATATCACCACAGACTCATCCAAGATACAGAAGATTATCAGAACATACTTTGAGAACTTATACTCTGCCAAATTTGATAACCTGGAGGACATGGACAGGTTCTTGGACACGCACCACATCCCCTCTTTAACACAGGAGGAAATTGAAAATCTCAACCAGCCTATCACAGAAAGCGAAATTGAAACAACAATCAAAGCTCTCCCAAAAAAGAAAAGCCCAGGTCGAGATGGATATATGGCTGAATTCTACCAAGCCTTCACAGAAGAACTAACACTGGTCCTCCACAAGCTCTTCCAGGAAATTGATAGCGAGGGAATACTCCCAAACTCTTTTTATGAAGCAAACATTACACTGATTCCAAAGCCCAACAAAGACACATCAAGGAAAGAAAACTACAGACCAATTTCCCTGATGAACATTGATGCAAAAATCCTTAATAAAATTTTAGCTAATCAGATACAAGAGCACATTAAAAAGATAATACATTATGATCAAGTGGGCTTCATTCCAGGTAAACAAGGCTGGTTCAACATACGCAAATCAATAAATGTAATTCACCACATAAAAGAATTAAAAACAAAAATCATAGAATCATCTCAATTGATGAAGAGAAGGCATTTGATAAAATTCAACACCACTTTATGCTCAAAACTTTGGAAAAGATAGGGATCAAGGGAAGACACTTTAATTATGTCAGATCCATTTATGACAGACCCATAGCCAATATTATCCTCAATGGAGAAAAACTGAAAGCATTTCCATTGAATTCAGGTAAGAGACAAGGCTGTCCACTTTCCCCACTCTTGTTTAATATAGTCCTTGAAAACCTTGCCAGAGCTATCAGGCAAGACAAGGAAATCAAAGGTATTCGTATAGGAAAATAGGAAGTTAGTTATCTCTATTTGCAGATGACATGATTTTATACCTAGAAGACCCAACAACATTGGCCAAAAACTCCTAGAACTTATAGGTGATTTTAGCAAAGTAGCTGGCTACAAGATCAACTCCAGCAAATCACTAGTGTTTCTTTACTCCAGCAACAAATCCACAGAAGAAATGAAGAAATCTCTCCCATTCACCATGGCGTCCAAAAAAAATGAAATACTTGGGCATTAACCTTACAAAGGATGTTAAGGAGCTCTTCAAAGAAAACTATCAAACACTAGAAAAAGAAATTACAGAAGACCTGAGTACATGGAAAAACATTTCATGCTCATGGTTAGGCAGAATCAATATAATAAAAATGGCCTTTCTACCCAAAGCCCTATACAGATTCAATGCAACCCCCATCAAGATACCTATTGCATTCTTCAGAGATATAGTAAAAACAATTCTCAAGTTCATATGGAATAACAGGAGACCCAGAGTAGCCAAAACATTATTCTATAGAAAGGAAGAAATAGGGGATATCTCAATCCCTGACCTGAAATTATACTACAGAGCCGTGGTAGCAAAAACAGCAAGGTATTCATATCAAAACAGAATTGAAGATCAGTGGAATAGAAGATCCTGAGACAAACCCCCATATCCTTAACTATTTGATATTTGATAAAGGAGGCAAAAGCATAGTGTGGAAGAAAGATAGCCTGTACAACAAATGGTGTTGGACAAACTCGACAGCCATATGTAGACAACTGAAGCTGGATCCTTATCTTTTGCCCTGCACAAAAATTAAATCAAAATGGATCAAAGACCTGATATTAAGCCAACAACTTTAAACTTACTAGAAAAATAATTAGGGTCATCACTACAGCATATAGAAGTCTGCAGCTACTTCCTTAACAAAACTCCTATGGCTCAAGCTGTAAAATCAAGAATAAATGAATGGGATGCATTTAAACTAAAAAGTTTCTGCACAGCTAAAGATTTAGTTAAGAGCATCAAGAGAGAACCTACAGAATGCTTGCTACACCTCGAATGGAGGGATAATATCCAGAATATACAGGGAACTAAAGAAACTAAAGTCCAAACTCACAAATAATCCAATCAATAAATGGGCTAAAGAACTCAAAAGGAACTTCTTTCCAGTAGAAGTTCAGAAAGCCCATAAATATATGAGAAAATGCTCTATATCATTAGCTATAAGGGAAATGCAAATCAAAACTTCAATGAGATACCACCTCACTCCTGTTAGAGTGGCAAAAATGAAGAATACAAACAACAGATGCTGGAGGGGCTGTGGGAAAAGAGGAACACTGTTACACTGCTGGTGGGACTGCAAACTGGTTCAGCCACTATGGAAAGCAGTGTGGAGAATCCTCAAAAAATTAAGGATGGAACCACCTTAAGACCCAGCTATCCCACCCCTTGGTATTTTCCCAAAAGAGTTAGAATCAGCATATTATAGTGATGTGGCTTCCTCAATGTATATAGCAGCTCAATTTACTATAGCTAGACTGTGGAACCAACTCAGATGTCCCTCACTGGATGAATGGATCCAAAAACTGTGCTACATATATACAATGGAATACTACTCCACCATTAGAGAAGACCATATTATGGCTTTTGATATCAAATGGATGGAGATGGAAAGAATTATGCTAAGTGAAGTATCCCAATCTCAGAGAATAAAGAGCCGAATGGTTTCTCTCATCTGTGGATGCTAGAATACATGGGGATGCAGTAGGTTAGACGGCTAACCTAATAATAGCCTCAAATTTTATGATTCTCAGAGTAACAGGGGGATGATTCCCTATGATACTTGGAGGTGTAGAGAGGGGGATGAGGAGGGGGGAGGGTGTATGAAGAACTCCTAGGAGACTGGAGAGTGGGAATATGGGGGAACCATCCCAGAAGGCGATGTCATTCCTCCAGGAGATACCCCTTTAACGCAAGTGTTCTTCTGGGGGAAACTGCAACAGGTGAAACCCAAGGTGGTCATCCATGTTTTGGCATTACCCTTGGATAACAAAGTATATATACATTGATTACTGTTGGTTTGATAATGTTTCCCCCTCAATTGCATCTCTATATACTTTTAATAATAAAAAATAAATAAACATCAAGGAAGCTATAACGGGTAGGAAGTAGATCTGGCCACCTGACAGTGACTTGGAGACACATGGATAATTAATAAAGTTAATCAACTCAAAGGCAAGTCGGTTTTGGGAGCCAAGAGTCAGCACAGACCAAATCCTCCTCAGTATGAGACCAAGTTCTGAAAAATTACATCAAAATTTTATTTTTCATTCTAAGTAATTAACAGTTATTTTCATTAGGTAATTACTCTTCAAATCATAGCTGATGTGTTTCCTCTATCCCAGACATTTTTAACAATCATGCTTTCCAAATAAATCCTCTCCATGGCAATGAAAGAATCAGCTATCTTAATTATCCATCTCTGGTGAATGGTATTTTATGTAATGTCGGTGAAAATGAAAATGTTGAAGTTCATTGAGGGCATCATGGGATGGAATTTTGATGAGAAAGCTATAGGAAAACATGACTTTCTCAAGCCAAAATGCACATTGCACAGAAGAGACCACTAAACTAGAAGTGCATAACCAACCCTTAGGGTGCATGACTGTGACAATTGATCAAATCTCTCTGGGATTAAATTCTCTCATCAGGTAAATAGTAAGATGCTGTATTTGATGGTCTGTTATGTTCGTTGTTCAGTGCTAGTCATTAAATATTGAGAGAGATTTTCTAAGAATTTTTGTTTTTCTCTGTGTGCAATTCAAATTAAACATAAAACTTTAGTTCTCTATCCTCACTTATCTACAGTTTGTTTATGTTTGTACAGTATTTTCTTCTTTTAACTCTTTTCCTGTCATTCCTGACCCTCACTCCATACCTATTCCTATCTTTTTCTATCATAATCACCTGTCCTAATTAACTTAATGTATATTCTTGAATGATTCAATTTAGGATCCCTTTTTTACCCATTACTTATTGTGGTTTTTGAAATACACTCACTCTCATACTTATGTTTTTCTGAACACAATGTTACTACCTATTCTGGAATTATTCTATTGCTACACAACTTTACATGGCTCAATTTTTATGTACTTGTACATTCTATTAGAGGCAGACATCTAGATTTCTCCCATCTATTACCCATATATGTGATCTTTGATGAGATAATTCTTGGGTAATTTTATAGCTTTGTTGATATTATGTGTGGTATTCTTTATTTACCCTCCATCAGATTTAAATTTTTTATACTAGTGAGAAGTAAACCATTGAACTTTAATTATTTTTATTTTTGAGCATATTGTTTAAGTATCTTATTAATTTTAATGTTTTATAAATGGATTTTATTTGATTTTTAATAGATAACATTACCTACAATAAAGGTTTTTGTCTCTTTATTTCTTATCCTTATGACTTTTATAATTTTTTTCTTTTCTTGTTATAGTGACTAGAAATTCTGAATGAATTGAGTTTTATCTATTGATATAACAGTTAGTAGTATATGGGGCTGGAGTGGTGGCTCAGGGGTTATGGCGCTTGTCTTGCATGCGTTCAAACTCCAGCACCACGTACAAAATGAAGTGTCTGAGCAACGAAAGTTCATGAAAAACTAAATAAAAAATTGATTCTGTCTTTCTCTCTCTCTCTCACTGTCCCTCTCTCTTAAAAAAAATAGTATATAGTGTTGATTGAGTCAAGGAAGCTGCATGCTATCACTAGCAGTAAAAGCACTTTCAGTGTAAATAGATAATAAAGAAATACTTTTTTAAAGGCAGAGAATAAATGAGAAACATTGAGAGAGAGAGAGAGAGAAAATCAATTTTATTAAGTTTTTCATCTGGCTTTTGCTGCTCCAATAATGAGTTTTGTGTGTGGTGCTGGGGTTTGAACCCTGGTCCTCCCTCATGCTAGGCAAGCACCATAACCACTGAGCCACTGCTCCAGCCCAAACTTAAATACTTCTGCTGCATCTTTTAGTATATTCATGTGATTTTTCTTTTTTCACATAGATAAATCAGTTATTTCTGTTAATGGATTTTTTGATATTAAAATAGTACTTGTATTTATGAGGAAAGACCATAATTTTTAATTATGTGCTATGTTACTATAATATTAAATAAAAGTAAATTTTTATTTTTTGATAATTCCTTTGTTTTATTATAGAATCAGTTATATTAGGCTCATGAAAACAATAATGAGGTCCCTTTATCATTCATATTATAAAACATATGATATGAAATTATCTCATTTTAAAATTATGTCAAAATCCTGTGATGCTACTGAAAAAATGCTTTTATTTTCCTTTTCAGTTAAAGTTGTTATATATTTGATGAAATTTTCAAAGAATTCAAGGGTTACTGGTCTATTCAGGTTTTTAATTTTGAATTTACTGAGTGTTACTATTCCTTTTTTATTTTATTTTTTCTATACTTCAAATTTATTATTATATGTCTGTTGTCGTTGCTGAATTACATTAAACTTCTATTTTGTTCATAATGAATCGTCCAGTATTATTTTATATTTCTCTTATTTGGGCATTGCATTCTTTTGACCTCATTTTTATTTCCAAACGAAAGCTTTTGGGTTTGCGAAGCTACATGTGCATTGATGTAAACGGCACATTCATCACAATGTCACGTTTATGGGAGACCATAAATAGTTCCTGGAAGAATGGCCAACAGAGTTATTTCTTCCACCTTAATAAGGTCTCAGAAGTGACAAAGAATTTGATAGAAACAGTATGCCATTTATACTTAGGAGATCCAGATCAAAGGAAAGATTATAATAGTTCTCAGTATGATTCTGATCAAGGCCTCAAAGTCACAGATGCAGTTCCCTTAGTCCAAAACTTCCTCACACTGGGTCATCATAGCATCTAAATAAGATAAATGGGAGCACTGTATACATGACAAGGAACTATAAATACATTTATAAGAAGGAAGTAGGAAAAATAGGACAGAAGAAGGATTCACATAAAAACAGCACAAGGTGAGAGAGAACCCTGAATGTGATGCCATAAATCAGAAATTGTGACCCTCAGTGATTCTTATTGTTTGTTTAATTGTAGGTAAATCCCTAAATACCCCACATATAAAATAGGAAATTACATCAACACATAATCTACTTAGAGGCTGAAGAGAGATAATAAATTTAAACTTTTATACAAACTGAATTTTTTTCTTATAGCAAGTCATTTAAATAGAAATGCACTGAATAATTATTCAGGTATTGATAGAAAATCAGTTTGCTAACATGTTTTCATATTTTAATTAAACAACTCCTCACTATGAAATCCAAAGAAGATATTATTTGGTGATTTCATACAGACTTGTAGAGGAAATATCAAATTGATTTAGAAGTAATATGTATTTCTTCCAAAAATAAAAGCTGGACATCTACAGTTAGTACAAAAATTTTAAAATGAGATGATTAAAAGCATGATGATACATTAAAAATCCAAAAGAGAAACCAATTGTGAATGCAACTAAGTGTGATAAACAGCATAACATCCTAAACTCTATGGAAAGTAGAGAGGGGAAACGTTTATAGGATTTGGAAGGCAAACAAGTCACTTCCAAAAAGGTGCTAAGAGATAAAGGGGGTGGAACATAGAGAGGATTGTGAAAGAAGCACCATCTAATTTGCATTGGTACATATACTTGAGAAAGGACATGTGCAGAAGGGAAAATGAAAATGAAACACCTAAACCTGAGAGGGCTCTGGTTACATAGAGAAATGGGGGAGTCAACTGAAAGGGTTCAATGGGAGGATTCACGGGCAGGGGCTTAGGGATCACAAACAAATTTAAGTTGGAATAAACTGAAGTTTTGCATGTCACATTAAAGAATATTGGTTTTAAGTAGTAGGCACGTAGAAGTCACAGAAGGATTTTGAAATAATGAACTATACAATCAGAAACAAATAAGAAATAATGGCAAAACATCCCACTGGGAAGATAATAACATAATCATGACAAGAGAAAATGATTAATGAATGTGAGCGTGACAGCAAGAAAGGATATAGATGAAAATATTTCCAAATAATGAGAATTACAGACTTGAAATGATTCAGAAATTACATAAATAGAAACAACATTGTATACTGTATTATTACTGCTATACAACAGTACTGTGTCCAGAAGCAAGGAAAATGGGGGGAAAGATGACTAGGATATTGTGAACTTGAATAAAAAATAGAAACATCTGAGTGGCAGATGTAGTTGATAAGAACTAAGAAAAGGAAAGACTCAGAGGAAAAACTGAATGATATAAAGACTGTAAAAGCAAATGCAAATTATACCTAAAGAACATTTATAATTTGATTAGATAAAGATTTATACAACTTAAAACAGTTTTTGAAAGCTGGCCTTCTTTAAAGATAAGTGTGAAAAGAATATATATAAAATAATTTTAAAAATGAATATTTATTTTAAGTTTAAATTTGAGTAACTTTATAATGATAAATTAAATTTTGAGGTCAACAGTATCATAAATACCACTAATCTATAATACTGCTTTCTTATTGTTTTTAGTTTACTTTATCAACTTTTCATGACGCAATAATTTTAGAAATTAGATCTTTGAGTCCTCACTCAATTTATTATATTTTATTATAATATACTTTAAATTTCATCTACCTCTCATTATTAGAATTGTCATATAAAATTTCATCAAACTTGTGAAAATATCAATTTTCTTTTCCTGTATAATTTGGAAGGTTGAAAAGAAAATTCCAGTTTAATTCTATCTGTGAAATTTCTAACTTCCTGTCTCATATATTTCCCATGTATTTTTGCCTCTGGGGTGCATAGGGCTATTATAACATCTAACTTTGATCTCTTTGAGTTTGGGTCAGCCCAATGAACAGAAGGAGCTTCTTTGAAATATTTTATGACACATGGGTGTGACTCTGTAAGGGCATGCCTGCCACTATATGACCGCACGCACTAAATAGATCACTAACTACATCTTAGCAAGATCCCATAACTGCCCCTATTGATCCTAACACCAAAGCCAAGAGGAAAAGTATGACAGAAAGGAACTTGGCATGGGAAGAGAAACTCAACTCAATAAGTTTTACTTAAACTATCTTATATTTCTAATTTTTACTAACAACAACAAAAGTCATGTGAATATCTTGAAATACCCCCAAAAGAGCCCATGAAACTGGGGGGGCTGAGAATACATATTTTATAACTTTAATGTTAAAATTATCTTTAAAAATATAATAAAACATATGTTCAATATGCTTATAAAGAATTAGATTTCTTCATTAGATTGGTGAGGATGAGAGGCCAGTGGCACATTTAGAGAGAAATATGCAGTTTAATAATTGTAAATTGGAGGTGTTGGAGGGGAAATAAACAGGAGGCCAATCTTCCTCAGAAAGGTAGTCACTGAGGGATACTAAATAATTGACTATTAAGATAACATATAGCACAACCTCTTTAAGAGAGACATATTTGAAGGAAAGGCACTCTAATGAACTATATCTGAAAGTATACAAACAGTAATGGAAATGTGGCATGGGGCTGATTTCCTCTCCACAGTGACTATATGCTTGCTGAAGGTGCTAATGGTGCTAATTGCTTGGGGAGGACTCAGTGGATCGCATTTTATCTGCTTTGCTGAGAAAATCAGATAAAACAAAATCTCAAGGTTGCTCTTTGAAGCCCTTCACAAATCAGCCTCAATTTGTCTTAGTAGGATTTGATATTAAAGGAAAAAACCTAATTTCCTATCTTCATAGACCAAATAAATTTCCATTCAATCAAGGAGCAAAGGTTCTCCATATTAACTCTTCATGGATGGGTTGCTTGACACCATTTCTGAGCCAACACAGATGGGAATGTGCAGTGTAGTTCTGCTCCTGAGTGTGATACTGTGATTACTCAATAATAGCAAATAGTGGAAGTGACATGACAGGCAGAGAAAATGAAGGATCTTGGATACCTAAGGAGTCCCTGAATAAAAGCAAATCAGTGTTATTTCACTCCAACTAATTGGCTATTTATAAACTTGGGCTTGACAGAATTAGATTATCCAACTAATCTGAAAATTGTGTTTAGCCACAAAATACATGTAACATCACAGTAATTAGGCATGGCCGAGAGAGCTGACAGCGAAGCAGAGGAGCAGCTAAGACTCTGAAATGACATAAAATGCACAGTATGAGTTGATGGGGAAACATTTCTATCCCAAACCCAGAAGCCAGGATTAGCTATTACCACTCCAAAAGCCTGTAGAGAAGAAGGACAATGGCTTGTCTGATTTATTTAAACATGATAGAATTTTATTCTTTCTCAAACCCTTGTGTTTATTCTTTCTCAAGTTCAATGCTGCTGTATGATTTTGCTAGCCAGGGATCCAAGTTTCCTTTATCTCACTGTTCTGCTGTGCTACACTTTCGTTCACAAAGCCAACTGTCAGTCAAGATGGCTGCTAAAGCTCAAGCAATTGTTTTCTTTTTTAATTCGTTCAAGATAGTTTACATTTAAGAGGGAAGCATTGCCAATCATGAACATGCAGTGACAGAGCAAGCCGAGTTTGATGCCATTCCATGGTCTCCTCCCTTTGGTTCCCCCCACCACCACCCATCCTATGTTTCCCCCTACTTTACCCCCACGTTAGTTGGGCTTCTCATGGAAGTCAATGGCTAATTTTGAAGGAAAGCACAAAGCCAAGAGAAGAGGAACTGGATTCTTATCCAACCTTTTCATTCTCAATAGATTATCCCTGAATTCTACCCAACTCAGGACATTTAACTGTGACTACCAGAGACTACAGAATTTGAGCATTTTATCACATTCTCTTTCAGCTGGAGAGACAGATAAATTACATTATAGAGGCTGAGATTAAAAAACAAAAGGAAAACAAAACAAAACTGTGTTTTCTGTCTCATCAAAATTCTTTCCTATACCTTCACTGTCATCAAGATGGAAGACTCTACCATTTTAATTTTTATAACTGGTTCATGATATAATGACACTATGTATCAATATAATTATCTGCTAAGAGTATTTACAGGGGTCTACTTTTTTAATAGCTTCCTTTATTTTTTAAGAGAGAGAAAAACCAGTTTTATTTTTTCCATGGTTTTAGTTTTTCCAATACTGTGTTGTATATGTGGTGTTGGGGTTCAAACTCAGACCTCTTACTTGCCAGGCAAGTACTCTACCACTGAGCCACCTTTCCAGGACCAGGGTTCCATTCTCGGAGAAACAAAAACACTATTAGGTTTAGAGTGTTAGATATTTCTATTGCATTTTATATCCAAACAAATTTGGAGATGGTTCCAAAGGAGTCAGGATCCCACACTTACATGATTGGCAACCAGATAGAAGATTATATAATATTCAGCTTAGTCATGTCCCTGCCAATGATTGGCAATTAACTTCTCATGATTAGAAACAATTAGGGAAGTTGGAGAATTATTTCTAATAAAGATCATCTGGTGGCCTGTCACCCTTGGATGTATGGATGTTCAGGCAGTATCCTACCCAAAGATGTCCCAGCAAAGGGAAGCATGCAAGGATGGTGATCTTGCCAGGCAGTACCCACTGGTATCTGACCACAGGGCACATATTTTGCTAATCCACTGAAATATGCCTTGCATTTCATAGATGGTCTTCTCACAAGCCATTTACATAAGCAGGCATTTTCATACCTGGGGAGGTGAGTTTCATGATGGAGCGAGATGAGGAGGACACTGTGATATCTATGAAGCTTTCCTCTGTAGACATTCCCTATCTTATTTTATTTTATTTTTTAAGAGAGAGGGACAGTGAGACAGAGAGAAAGAGAATCAATTTTTTTTCATGTGGCTTTAGTTGCTCTAACACTTAGTTGTGTACATGGTACGGGGGTTTGAACCCCTGTCCTTGCACATGCCAGGCAAGCCCCTTAGCCACTGAGCTACCACTCCAGACTCTTCCCCTTTTCTTAAGACCTTATGATCAGAAGTGTGGGAATGAGGACAAATTTCAAACCGAGTAAATGAGTCTGTTATGAATGACAACCATCTCAACCAGGAGATGTATGACCTGAGAGAAAGCATTTTTTCTCTCTCAGCCACAACTTTGTGGTTCCTCACTTCAATTTTGCTATCTGAACTCTTCTGCAAGAAAGCAAATGACAGAAACTAGGTAACAGTGAATTTTTGGAATCAATGAAGGTCGATATTGGTCATGTTATTTTTCTCAAATTCTCAAATCTCTTCTCCATTTTGAAGTGATTTTTTTTGGCATAACTAATAAGCTTATGGTTTTGAACTGAGCAGCACTTCCATTTGGCATACTTTGGAAAAAAACCTTCATAACATATACACTGCATCTTCCTAGAGTTATTTTCAAAATCCTAGCAATAACCTTTCCCTAATTAGGTGAAGAGTTGAGAGTAGAAGCTTCCTATATTGAAATATATCCCCTAATTTTATGCAGTGAGAATTTAATTTTCACCGTAACAGTGGTGAGGGGTGGGACCTTTCAAAAGGCAGTTGGATTATGAGGGCTCTGCCTTCAAGAATGGATTAATGTTGTTTCGGGAGGGAGTTCCTGATAAAAGGAACTCATCTCCCTCATTCTCTCTTGTGCACATGTCGTCTCTTGCCATCTGCTTTCTATCATAGGATCATGTAGTTCGAAGGCTCTTGCCAGATGCAAGATTCTGGGCTTGAGAGTTATTCATCTCTAGACCATAAGAAATAAATCTTTGTTCCGTATATGTTACACAATCTCAGCAATTCTGTTATAGCAACACAAACAGACATTGACAAAGCAGTTCTGTAAATTGGCAGTTTCTCAGGAGAAAAGCAAAGACTTTACTAAATAATTCATCACTTGTGTTTTTTTTTTTTTTTAACTTCTGGATTAGTTGTCTGAATTCCTTCAAAATTCAAATGTGCTTGAATATATGCATGTTAATTTTTTTGAAAAAATTTCTAATTAACACCAAAATGATTCCTCTTCTGAAGATATTTGTATTCTGGGAGACAGGCAGGATGAGCCAATAAGTAAGGAACTACAAACCAAGTCATTTGCTGACTGATGCACTAGTCAATTCATTTATGAATGAATGTTTTTCAAGCATTTGACATAGCCTATGAAATGTAGCTAAAGTTGTACAAGTGATAGCCAAATGCAAAAGAGCTCCATCATTTAAAGAGCTCAGTCTAACAGGAAAGAGACATAGTTTATCAATCATTATATTTCTGTGTGTTTAGTAGTAAATTCTATAGATATTTGTGGAAGGCAGCTTAGTTTTCTATGTGTAAAGATATGAAAACTGGATTTCTACAAGACTTTACTATGAAATCCCTTTTCAATCTTTGCACAATAAAAATGATTCTCCTACCTTTTTGTCTTTTCTGTTTTATCTGGCCACCAAGGCCAGTCAAGCATTCTTTTGGCATAGGGCTACCAATCCTCAATTCTGTCCCTCTTTATGATAAAACTTCAATATTTCGGGCATAATTTTTTTCTTCTGTCCAGCATAAATCCACATACATTTTAGAGGATAACACCTAGTCTATTTTATTACCATCTTAAATTAATTCATTCTTGTTTAAACTACCCTTTCCCCCACTAAGGTGGGCTTCTCAAAGGCTGTGCTCCCCTTGCTTTTGGGTATTATAAACTTCAGGCTTAGTATTTAATGTATGTAAGTCTTATGGAAGTCTTATATAATAAAGGAAGAAATGTGTGACTTTCATTGGGGCTTTGGAGGGTGTATGGAAGACAATGTACATCCTTCTTTTATACACTTTTTTAATTTTTGAAATTTCTAGATTTATATGCCTGAGTATAATTTATCTTCTCATGGCAATCAAGTGTACATTATAGCATTGATAACTCCCATTTTCCCTCCCTTTCCTCCTTCCCTCTTTCCTCCCCCTCCCCTCTCCTCCTCCCCTTCATAGCTACAGTTCCCCCAGATAATGTGTTACTTCGAATTTGATGGGTCTATTAAATGAAATTTGTCCTGGTCCAGCCGGGTTCTGACCTGAGGGATGGGCTGGGGATGAGAAAAACCACAGGCCGGAGACCTGAAACGGTCTTTCTTTGTCCAAACTTTACTTCTCCTTTTTATATATCCATACTTTACATATCTCTTTCAAGGCAACGTTCATTTGTACTGCTACAACAAAATGCCTAACATTAAGTTATCTCAAACAAGTCAAGGCAATGCTACAAGATTCTATTTCAGAACAAACATAGACAGCAATTTCTCACAGTTCTGAAGGCTGGTTAAGTTCAGGAGCAAAGCATAGGCAGGTTCGGCTGCTGACAAGAGCTCATCTTCTAAAGGAGCAGGGACACCACGTCCAGCAGCAAAGCAGGAGAGCTCTCTCCCAAAGGAAGAACTCTCGACTGCTGTCTGGAGCCTCTTTTTTAAAGGCCTTCACCCCGCCCCCTCGAGGCCTCTCTACATTAGCTCGTTCGTTGCCACACCTGGATTTTGGAAGCACATGTTTGACCAATAAGCCTCTATGTGCTCCTTTTGAAGGATCTAGAATAATTGGCAGGTGATACCAATGCAAAACATCTGAAGCCCGTGTCGACACCCTGTTTTTCAAGCTTAACAATACACAATCTAGCAGCCCTTCCTGAAGGAGCTATGCAAACAGCAACAAGATCCAGGGTAGCTGATAAAGCAAAGGTCAGACCCCCAACAGAACTTGATTAACTTTCATCCTATCCTAGGTTTTACTCTAGTTTCCACATATGAGAGAAAACATCCATGTTTAAGTGTTTAAGTCTCTATGTTTGGCTTATTTCACTTGGCATGATTATTTCCATTTCCATCCATTTATCTGGGAAAGCCATGATATCATTCTTTCTAATAGCTGAGTAGAACTCAAATACACACACACACACACACACACACACACACACACACCATAGTTTTTGGAACTATTCATCCAGTGAAGGGCATCTGGGCAATTGTAAATTGAGCTTCTATAAAAATACTGATGTAGCTGTGTCACTGTAGTATGCTGGTTCCAGTTTTCTTCTGGGAAAATTCCCAGGAATGGAATAGTTGAGTCAAATGGTAGTTTCATCCCTAATTTTTTGAGGACTCTCCACACTACTCTCCATAGTGACTGCACCAGTTAGCTGTCCTACCAACAGTGTGTCAGTGTTCCTTTCTCCATAAAATGTCTCCAGCATATGTTATTGCTTGTTTTCTTCATCTTTGTCATTTTGACTGAAAAGGAGTGAGATCTTAACATAGTTTTGATTTGCATTTCTCTGACTGCTAGTGATGTAGAACACTTTCTCACACATTTATTGACTTTTTGAACTTCTGTTGAGAAGTTTCTGTTTCATTCATTCGCCCTTTTATTGATTGGGTTGTTTGTGTTTTTAGTGTTTAGTTTTTTGAGTTTTTTATATATGCTAGAGGAGTAGAAGGCCATGATTTTCTTCTACTCAGTAGGTTCTCTCTTGACGCTCTTGACTAATTCCTTAGCTGTGCAGAAGCTTTTCAGTTAAATGGAATCCTACTCATTGCTTCTTGGGTTTAATTCTTGTGTACGGGAGTCTTGTTAAGGAGGAAGATGTCTATACCAATATGGTGGAGTGTTGATCCTATTTTTTCTTCTAATAATTTAAGGCTGCTGGTTTAAATCCAAATTCTTTGATCCATGTTATTGGTTAGGTAGAATCAATATAATTAAAGTGGCCATTCTGCCAAAAGCTCTATAAAGATTTAATGCAATCCCCATCAATATATCAATGTCATTCTTCAGATACAAAAAATTCAATTCTCGAATTCATTTGAAAGAATTAGAAACCCAGAATATCTAAAACTTTACTAAGCAAATAAAACAAAGCAGGTGGTATTACAATATCGGATCTGAAATTATACTATGGAGCTATAATAACAAAATCAGCATAGTATCGGGATCAAAATAGTCATGAAGACCAATGAAATAGAATAGAAGACACTGAGACAATCTCAAAAATCCTTAACCATCTGACATTCAATAAAGGGGGCAAAAATTTAACTTGGAGGAAAGACAGCCTGCTCAACAAATAATGATGGGCAAATTTGACAGCCATATGTAGAAAATTATAAGTAGATCCTTATCTCTCTCCCTGTATAAAAATCTTTTAAAGACTTTTAAGACAATTTAAGTTACTTGCATTCATGCATTTTTTTTAGAAATATTAGATAGGCACCGTTCCCAAATGCAAATACAGTTTTAACAAAGTATAAAAAAATATCACGGGCTTTTGATAAACAGAGTATTCTAATCACATTTTTTAAAATTTTTGTTCTTAAATTTTTTTCATGAATCCTAACCATTATGGATATCCATCTTACCTGTAATATTTTATAGATTAAATATTAGTATTCTGTTTGACTCAACTGAAAAGGTTGGCATACTGAGACATATATATTTGAGGATGTTAACAAGCTCAGGCAGAACATTATTGTAAAACTGCAATACAATACTCATCTATTTGGAATTGCCCATAACCTAGCAGTAAGAAAATCTTGTACATTTTGATACAAGTACATTTCATAAGAAATGACTTTCAGATCCATACATAAGCTGATGTTCCACAAATTTCCAGTGTTGTGGGGTATGTCACCTTGATAGCAAATAAGCAGGGAGGAAATACATGATGGAACCCATTGTCAGAGGCCTAGGTAAAATGATTATTTCTCAATTTTCTTCCAGCATTTTAAATCTGAATTAAAGCAATGTAACTTTGCAGAATGATTTCAGCTATATTAAATGGAATATTCAGTGAACAACTTTCTGGATTCCAGGTAGAGTTGGTAGAGGAATGACCTGACAGGCTTAGGCTGGTCTTTAGAGACCCTTTCTTTCCTGGATTCATCTTTTTATATAAAGAATGCAATATTCTGTGTTGATTTCTTATTCTAAAATTTCTGATTCCATGTGAAATGAATTCCATTATAACATCATATGGTCTGTCCCACAAACAAGCTTGTACCTCACTGCTTACAATTTTTCTTGTGTATGTGCATTTATCCTTAAAGACTTAAGCATAATCTCCTCCCAGAAACCTTCTCCAAGATCTCCAGATTGAGTGAGATGACCATCCTCTGAATATAACTTTCATCACATGTGTACAACATTTTATTTTTTAGGTTGTAAGGCAGCATTATCTTCGTTAAGAATGATGGATTTTGTCACTCATCTCTGAATAAAAGACAGCTTAGATGCTTATAATAATGAATTTTTATTACTGTCTTATTTAAGATCCCAAGAAAAAAGAAGTTGTATTGTAATTGAGTAAGTGTTGGCGAATTTGTCTTTCCACATCCATGCACTAGATTATGGCCTCATCACACCCTGGAGATTTGATCCATTTCCCTTACATTTGAAAGTCCAGCAGATGGTTTAGAATTCTTATTACTCTTATTCTTTCCTAAAAGATAAAAAGGGGCAAGGGGAAGAAAACATCTAAAAATATTCTTCTGCAATGCTAGACTAGATTCTATTTTGGTGTCTTATCCCTTGTGCCATAATGCTGAGGTCTTGCTTGAGGATGTCCATGAAATTGGCTGAATTGGAGTTGACTGAGGTTCTGGGTTTGTTTGTTTACCCAGAGCCAGCCTCAGCATTCCCATAAAAACTAATTAAATCCAGAAGGCATTTATTGGACACATCATGTATACTTGGCAAGGCAAATACAAAAACGTGAACATGCCATGCTCTGCTCTCCAAGGAAGGAAAAAAACTTGGTGAACAGACTGGCAGCGGCTCATGTGCTTATGGTGGGAATATGCATGGGGAATGTGCATCCCTATATTAAATTTTCTAGCTTGTGCCCCTCCCTAGCCTCACAAGTTTTCCATGAAGAGTAAATTGTACTGGTGAATGATATGGCATAAATGTGCTCCATTCCTTAGTCTATTTTGAACCCTACTAGCATTTCACCACATAGGGTGAATCTTCCCTTGCTAGTGACTTCCAGCTGTACCCAGGGGAACAGGAGAGGTTTATCTTAAAAAACAATGGACTCGTTTTCATTTCTGAGGGAGAAGATTGTGTGTGAGTGTGTGTGTGTGTGTGTGTGTGAGAGAGAGAGAGAGATTGCAGATAAAAAGTCGTGATGCTGTGAAAAGGGGAAAAATTAGCAATGTATTTCTGAGACGAAGCAGGTGATTGAGAACACTGAGTTATTTCACCTCCCTGGGGCAGATAGGCACATAACCTGCCCTCAGAATCAATAATCAAAACAAATCTCACCCCAGCAGGACATAGGTATCAGTCCAGTTAGTAAAAGCCTGAGACTCTATTTTTAGATTCATTCTCACACTAGGGAGACAGCAGTAAGAGGAAAGTCACAAAGGAGTTTTTGACTAAAGCCACCAGCTCTTTTCAGAAGCAAGGTTCCTTAAATAGACTTCTTTCTTTTACTTTTCTTTCTCTCCTGTTCTCATTAAGGCAGGATTTAAGGAGGAGCTCATATTTGCAAAGCCAAATTTTCTGTTTTCAGAGTTGGCTCTGAATTTCCTATTGGATAAACAAAGAAAGCACTTTGTGAGCTTGATAAACAAGGTATTTTTGTTGTTTTTCAGAAACTTATGGAATCTGGGGATTTTAAATTCAGCACTTGTGGTTTTCCTGCCAAAACTCTGAAAATCCTATTGTTGCTTTGGGGCAGGGGGAACGTTTGGCATCTCAGGTGAAAATCTTCTAGGTTTCCAGAATTTTCATAAAATAATTCTCAATTAAGATCAAAGGTGATAAAGGACAAAAAAACATTTGGGAAGAAATAGCACAAGGAGAAAAATTGGATCTCATTGAGTGCATTTTTAATGTTTGATCAATGGGTAGTAAGTTTGGGAAAAGAAGTTCTAGCATGCTGTTGAATGATAGGGTGGCCATAGATAATCATACATTTCAAAAAGCTAGAAGGATGGGAGAAGTTTTTACAATGATGAAATGATAAATTCTTGTGGAGCTATATATGTGCAACTGGATTTTAACATTACAGGGTATACACATGTACTGAAATACAACATGGTCCCCTATAAATATGTATACTTTGTATATCTTTGTCAACCCCGGTGTCCCTCACTGGAAGAATGGATTCAAAAACTGTGGTACATTTATACCATGGAATATTACACAACAATTAGAAACAATGATATTGCAGCCTTCGAGGGTAAATAGATGGTTATGGAAGAGATCATGATGAGTAAAATCAGCTTAACCCAGAGATCTAAGGGTCGATTGTCTCCACTCATCTGCGGAGGTGGGGTCTAGACCCTGGACAATGAGAAAGTTGGTCTAGTAGCATGAGTTAAATCCAGATAAGATGTAATGCTTTACAATCTAATACTTTTTTTAGAGTTATAATGGGAAGGGGAA